>CM069310.1:7500-75000 GCA_035609425.1 Epinephelus awoara
TAAACCATTTAAATTGACTTTTATTTCATTTTACCATCAAACAAAATTCATGTTTATCAAAAAAACACAAAAGAAACCTGTACAAACACACAAAGATAAAATCAGCAGGAAGTGAGGACGAGGACGCTGTCTTCATCTTCAGGACATCTTCTGGAAGACAAACACCAGGTAGATACCTGGACAGGACGCAGGGGGACAGACAGAGAGACAGAGGACAGACAGACATGGGACAGAAAGACGACAAACAGACGACAAAGAGAAAACACAGAGGACAGACAGACGGACGGACGGACGGACGGACGGACGGACGGACGGACAGAGAGAGACAGACAAACATGCATAACATAGACAGAGGACACACAGAGGGAGAGGACAAACAGACAGGCAGAGACAGAATAGAAGACAGACACAGACGGATGGAGAGGACAGGCAGAGCACAGAGTGAGGATGGAAAGAGAACACACAGACAGACACACAAAGGACAGAGGACAGAGAGACAGATGCACAAACAGACAGAAGACGGACGGACGGACAGAGAAAAGAGAGAAAACGGAAACAGGAAAGACAGGACAGACACAGAGACAGAGAGAGGACAGACAGACATAGGACAGAGAGACAACGAAGAGGACAGGCAAACAGGCAGAAAAAGGATGGGGACAGACGGACAGAGAGAGAGAGAACAGACAGATAGTACAGAGAGACAGACAGACATACATACAGAGGTTCAGTTTATCATGACCAGAAATATTTAAAGTCACTAATTAAAACTGTTTCAGTTTATTTTCTGTAAACGATGAAAAACTTAGTAAATTTACATTTAGATTGATCTGAAATAGTGAAATAAACGTTACGATTTATCTGAAACAGTGAAGTTCACCTTAAGATTTATATAACAGTGAATTTAACATTAAGATTTATCTGAAACAGTGAAGTTCACCTTAAGATTTATATAACAGTGAATTTAACATTAAGATTTATCTGAAACAGTGAAGTTCACCTTAAGATTTATATAACAGTGAATTTAACATTAAGATTTATCTGAAACAGTGAAGTTCACCTTAAGATTTATGTAACAGTGAAATTAATGTTAAGATTTATCTGAAACAGTGAAGTTGCCGTAAATATTCATCTGTAATAGTGAAGCTGACGTAAATATTTAGGGAACATTAAGAAACTTACTGGCTGCTTCCCACTCAGATCTGCTCAGAGTGCCCTGCAAACAGACAAACAACCAAACACTGTTATACAAAACATGACCGAACCAGCATTAACCTGTGTCAGACTGTGTGACATTAGAAGTGTTAGAGTCAGGGGTCAGGTGGTCAGGGTGATTGGGTTATCGGGTTAGGGTTCAGGGGGTCAGGGGTTAGGTTGGACCCACCACTGGTAGTCTGACATCAGCTCTGCTGCAGAACTCTTTAGCATGTTCGTACTCTCCTCTGCTGTCTGTCGCCAGTCGACCTCCGTCCTCACACGGGAAGGGCTGAAACATACATCCACATGGGTGAACACACATTAATGACACGGGACAACACGTGATGAGTACACGGCTCAACACGTGATGAGTACATGGTTAAACACGTGATGAGTACATGGGAAAGACATGTTACCAACAACAGAAATGTATGTTAACAACACAGTAAAAACGTGTAGTACATAGTTATTCACACAGGAAGTTCAGATACATGTTACCTACATATGAGCAATAATCTGTTGTAAATAAATTTAATCAGTCTCCTAAACAAAAACAACAACAAGACATTCACCTGAACCAACATTACATTTGTTTTTATTGTGTTTACATCAACTAATAAACAATAAACCCCACAACGAGGACATGTAACGTGACAGGACCAAAGACTTAGTGACCTGAAAAACAGTTTTACCTCCAGAGCCATCATCCTCATCATCAGGCTGCGATGATGGTCCTTCTTCACCTTCTCCTCAAAAAACTCAGAGAACCTCATCTTCATCACCAGACGCATGTTATAACGTCTCGCCATCCTGAGGAGGAGAATGAGAAGGAGGAGGAGGAGGAGGAGGAGGAAGAGCAGGTGGAGGACAGAAGACAAGAGAAGCGAGGCATTACAGTACTACCAGTGAAGTATGATCCATGTCGACACATGATGACGACGTTATCTCCCTGTGATGTATTAATACTAATAATAAACTCTTACTGTTGGAACAGCGGAAAATAGACAAGTGACTCTGGAACATCGACAACGTCGTGGAGGCTGAAGTGATACTGACATCCGAACAGAGGGTAGGAACCTTTGGACTGGAAGGACACTTTAAAAACCTCGTTACCAAACGACAGAGAGTCCGACGCCTCCAGACGTTTCCTGTCCAGGAGGAGGAGCAGAAGAAGAACAAGAAGGCACGTCATTACTCTGATCACGGTAACGTTCTCCACAGGCTCACACATCAGTCAGTTTGTTTTGTCTATTCTTAAATACCAAGGTCATCAATTCATTTCTATTTTTGTATACTGCAACGATTTTAATATTGTTATCCTTACCTGCCCAGGGACTACGGGTCAAAATTAGCAAAGCTGCTATAACCTGGCTCAAGACATCTTTTCTTATTTCTACAAAATTAATGTTTATTTGTGCATTGTCTCTGTTTTAAATAAATAAATTTCAAAACACCATCAACTTCCTATCAAGACCTTTGTTCTTACACAAGTTCAAAGGCATCTGGCGTCGTTCCGATAAAGTAACCTCCTGGTTTCAGACGCTCACAGGCATTTCTCAGCATCATGTCGGCCTTCTGTTCACTCTCAAACGAGTAGTGATACACAAACTGACAGCTGCAGATGTCAAACATCAGCTCAGGGTCGTCCAGCTTCTCCGACAGCACCTCCTGAAACACGGCAAACAGTTCAAGTCACGTTCCCAACAGTTCGACTCACGACTCTAATGATACAAAAACTGACAGTTGCAGATGTCAAACATCAGCTCATGGTCATCCAGCTTCTCAGACAGCACCTCCTGAAACACTTCGAACAGTCACGTTCCTAACAGTTCAAGTTAGATTCTAAGAGTTTGAGTCACGATTCAGAGTTCAAGTCACAATTCATGAGAGTTTGAGTTACGCTTCTTAGAGTTCAAGTCACTATTCAAAGACTTCAAGTCATGATTCAAAGAATGCGAGTCACGACTCAAAAGAGTTCCAGTCATGTTTCTAGGAGTTGCAGTCACGATTCAAAGAGCTCGAGTCACAATTCTAAGACTTCAAGTCACGTTTCTCAACCCGGAAATGGTTAAAAAGTCAGACAGGAAACTACGGAAAAACACATAGGACAAAAACATCAACAATGATTTTCAGAGAACTGATTTGAACTGATTTTAATGGATTTCAGACCCACATTAAAAATAAGTCAGGTTTTTGTATAATTGTAAAAAGTTTAGATCTTTAACGGAGAACCTTTTATTTAACGTAGTTAAATCTCTGTTAAAAAAAGAATGTCATCAATCGTTCCTAACCCTTAATTACAGATCGTGACCCTGACCCTTAACCTCTCTAATTCCCTGGATGAGTGTTGTTTGATCACTGAAAGTACTGTTTTGAAGCCGAGTGACTACCTTGTCATTTGGAGCTCCGCCTGGATCTTTTCATGGAAAAAACACTGTAGAATGGTCATACTTTGAGCAGTCTTCTTCAAATTTGAAAGAAGTGTTCATTGATAGTGTGCCTACAGCCCCACAGTGTCATTTACCTGCTCAGATGAAGCAGACACAGACAGTTATTCACTTCAGAGGCCCATTATTAGAGTGTTTCTGACACTTTCACAAGAAACTCCGATCATCACCCAGACTAATATTGATTATTGATCATCCCCTAGACTAATATTGATTATTGATTATCATCCTGACTAATATTATTGATTATTGATCATCATTAATGTTATTGATTACTGATTATTACCTTCACCCAGAGACAAACCTCTAAGTAGAACCATCCTCTGATTATCTGATCTAGGTGTTGTGGTTCTACCTTGGAACAATCGGCGTTGATGAACTGAGCGCTGAAGATCTTCTCATTCACGTGACTCTTCTTCTTCATGTCTTCATACCGGCTACGACACTGCTCCACCGACACTCCGGCAATATCTGGAAATAAAAAGACACATTACTGGGTAATGATTCCTCTCCTCTGAGTTTTATTAACCGTGAAACTCATGACAGGAAATTCACCTCTGACACTGAAGTCACTCAAAAGATAGAAAAAGTACAACTACCTGAATGCACTGTGCTGCTAAACGCTGCCACTGGTAGGTGATGTAATGCGAACTTATCTGGATGTGAACAAGCGATTCAGTTTTGCAATAAAATAAAACATGTTTCTGAAAACTGATGCCGCTCCAACAGAACCTCAGTCGATGAGTCGACATCAGGAAAGTTCAGGACTTCTCCGGTGCTCCATACTGGTGCAAGAACACCATGTGGAGTACCACTGCGGGTTGCTACAATACAGAAAATCCAAATAGGTAAAATGTCAGCATGAGGAAGACAACCCCCTCACTCTCAACGGAGAAATGGTCGCAGAACATTGGGACAGAAGACAGCTGGCTCCTCTTTGTGTTGCCTATGTCCCACCCCTTTTCCACTGTGATTGGACGTTATGCTGCGGCAAGTTCCTAACAGACGAGTCCCTGACAGACAAGTCCCTCATAGAAGTGTCACTGACAGACAACTTCCTGATAGACGAGTCCCCAGTAGACAAGTTCCTGACAGAACAGTCCCTGACAGACGAGTTCCTGACAGAACACTCCCTGACAGGAATAAAAAAATAGAACCTGCATTTGTATAGCGCCTTTCTAGTCATCTAGTTACCACTCAAAGCGCTTTTTACACTACGAGTCACATTCACCCATTCACACACACACACACACACACACACACACACACACACACACACATCCATACACTGCTGACCAAGGCTACTGTACAAGGTGCCACCTGCTACTCAGTTTTAACACAATCTCACACCAATAGAACAGCCATTGGGAGTAATTTGGGGTTCAGTATCTTGCTCAAAGAAACTTCGACATGCAGCCTGGAGGAGCCCGGAAACGAACCGCTGATCTTTCGATTGGTGGACGACCCGCTCTATCTCTGAGCCACAGCCGCCCGGGCTGTAAAGATCTGGTCAGTTGGTTGATTGTTGAATTCTCATTAGTTGAACAGTCGCTGGTGTTAAAGGGCCGGAGTATTTGTCTTTATCACCTGATGTTTTAATCAATAATAATAATTTACCTGCACAGACCAAGTGATCGATTCCTCCTCTCCTCCACTTCAGGAGATCTCCTCCTTTCCCACAACCGAGGTCCAACACAGACACCTGCTGAGAACTTGCGGCTCGCACCTGCTCCAGGATCTCACCTGTCAATCAAACAATCAGCCAATGAGCTTAAAGAACATTAGTGTTTATCAGGTGTGTCTGGTGTGTTCAGGTGTGTTCCAGGTGAGTTCAGTTGAGTTCAAGTGTGTTCCAGGTGTGTTAAGGCAGGGCTCAACAATAACGATTGCCCGATTGCCTGGGGCAAGTAAAACTCAAGGTCGGGCATGTAAACTAACAACTCACTTGCTCGATCGGGCAAGTTGCTAAAAATAGTGAAAGTTAGTAACTAATTCATAAAATAACTATTTTAAAACGTGCTCCTTCGGCTCTGATGCAGCACTCTCTGCCTGAAGTCACAGGCACAGTGTGTAACCATGTCCTGCCCACAGCCCCCACTAATTGGTTACATGGCACAAGTGAAGCACAGAGCGGCACAGCATATAAGAGTAGAGGAAAGGGCTCTGTCTTTCCTCTTCATAAACTAAAGTCATATTATTTTGCATGACGGACGCTTCATATAATAACATAACAATTAAGGATGAACATTTGGGGCCGAAGCCGAATAATATTAAACACTTGGCTAAATACCAAGTACCAAATACCGAATATCGTTGTTTAGTTTTGTCATTAGTTTTTGCAGATGACCCCCCCTCCAAATAAGTGTTGTCACAGTACCAAAATTGGGACCCACTGTACGATACCAATGAAAATATCATGGTTCTGAGTAGTATCACGATACCACAGCAAAAATGAGGCAGATGTGCCTTTTGTCATTTATAAAAAGATAAATCACTTTCCTATAATACATCAATGATATTTCAGTGGAATAAATTACTTATTGACTTATTCATACTTCAAAAACAGCATCAATAAGTGATTAACATAGGGGGGATCAAAATAAAATAAATAAATAAAATAAGAATCAACCAGCCACCATCCTCCCCTGACAAGTAAAGAACAGTCCCTTCATAAGTAAAGAACAGTCCCTAAAGTGCGGTGAGGTTTGTGGACCGTTACCTGCCACGACAGAAATGTGAACGGCTCGTTTCTCCTCTGACACGTCACATACCTGTGTTCGGCTGGCTCGGCTGTTCAGGTACTACTGGGCAGTCATGACGCCAATAAGAGGATATTATTGGAGCCGACTTCTCCATCGCCGCCGGTAAACCGATGGCCGCCGTATTTGACAGGAAAACATTGCTGTCTGTGTCTATTTTGCGCGCTTAAAATTATTTTTGGTCCCAAATGCGAGTGCGGTGACGGACGGATCGCCACACTGCCGACATTTTACTCCGCCCGTCATGGCACGCTGTTTGATTGCGTTATCAAAACACGCCGCTATTATTCGGCCTTGCTTTTAACTTATTCCACCGAATACCATATGTGTCTTTTTATGCAATATTCGGCTGCATATATTCGGTGCATCCCTAATAACAATATACTATTTATGGTGTTAGGTCATCGTGTTATTTCTGTCTCTTCTCCTCTGCTCTCTCACGCACGGCGGAGTTCCGCCACACACACAGATGATCACGCTAGAGCGGCTCGGGCCACATTTTCCTGACCAAACCTGACCCGAGCCCGGTGCAGTTTGTCAGCTGACAAAGTTATTGTTAAAAACAGTGTGTAAATAACCATCAACAGACTGCTGTTACGCACAGACAAACACGCTGCTCGCACAGCAGCGCAGAGCGGCACTCTTGGTGCTGAGCTTGTGTTGCGTTCAGGCGTTGTCACGTAAATAACTTCCAACACTTAAATAGGTCATAGCACAAAACAGCAGCATGTCAAGTGACTTTTTACTTGAGGTCGACCGACAGTGGATTTTTAAAGGCCGATATAATAACGAAAGTTTGAGGTTGTAAAAAACCGATAGCCGATTAATCGGCCGATATCTCCTCGTGCTGCTGCTGCTAAATTATTGCCACTGCTGCTGCTCCTTCAAAACAGTTAATTTTACAAATGCACCACCACCGCTCTGAGACATCTGTGCACTTGCACAGCACAGCAGCCAGTATAGTGAGGAGAGCAGCAGTGAGGGGAGGGGGGTAGTGGGGAGTGGGGGAAGGCTCCTATTTAGGGATGCACCGAATATATTCAGCTGAATATTGCAAAAACAAACATTCGGTATTCGGTAGAATAAGTGAAATGCAAGGCCGAATAATAGCGGCGTGTTTTAATAACGCAATCAAACACCGTGGTGACGGACGGAGTAAAATGTCAGCAGCGTGGTGATATTTTACTCCATCCTTCACCGCACTCGCATTTGCGACTAAAAATAGTTTGTGTGGGCAAAATAAATCATTCAGCACACTGTGTGAGTACACATTTCAACCAGCAGCAGAAACAAAACAGCGAATCCCGCCGGTTGTGGGTTGAACGGGGGTCTAAGACACGGACAGGAGGTATTCCTGTCAAATACGGCGGCGCGTGATAACCGCTTACCGGGGACGGAGAAGTCCAGCTCCAGGTGAATATCTTGTGAAAGGCTCGTTTCTCCTCTGACACGCCACATACTGTGTGCCGCCACGGCTCGGCTGTTCAGGTACATCTGGGCAGTCATGACAACAAGTTATTCACCTGGAGCCGGACTTCTCCACCAGTAAGCAGTTATCATGCCCCACCATATTTGACAGGAATACGTCCTGTCCGTGTCTGTGACCCCTGTTCAACCCACAACCAGCGTTTCATTTCTGCTGCTGGTTGAAATCTGTACTCACACAGCGTGCTGAATGATTTTTTTTGCCCGCACAAAACTATTTTTAGTCGCAAATGCAAGTGAGGTGACAGACGGAGTAAAATATCGCCACACTGCCGACATTTTACTCTATCCATCCCCACACACTGTTTGATTGCGTTATCAAAACACGCCGCTATTATTCGGCCTTGCTTTTCACTTATTCCACCAAATACTGAACGTGGTTTTTTGCAATATTCGGTCAAATATATTCAGTTACTGAATATTCGGTGCATCCCTACTTATGAGGTTTTAACTGTCTAAATAAATATTTCTGACTACTGACTACTAAACTACCAAACTACTGATTGAGTGTGTGTGTGTGTGTGGGGGGGGGGGGGGGGGGGGGTTCATAGGTGCATAAATAGGTCATAGCACAAAACAGCAGCATGTCACATGACTTTTTACTTTTATTATGTTCAATAAAATTGTATTTTTCTAAATCTTGAGACACCTCATATGTAAGCTAGACAGACACTTCACCTACTCATTACTGTGCACAAATGTACTGTATGTACTTAGTCCTAAAGAGCCCTTCTGGTGCCAGTATACATAGAAACATCCCAGCAGACTGTACTTTGCAAGCATACAAAAAATTTGAACGCATGTGAAAATTATTTTTCATAAGTGTGCTTCACCTCCGCTGCTACAACTCCATCCTAGGGGAAACACTGCTGAAAATAAGTAGAGGTGGGCATGGCTCAAGTAGGGCGCAAAATTATAGAGAGAGAACGAGTGACAAAGATTGCCGCTGCCCTGACACTGTCATTTTTGTGTAGGAATTAAGCTACAATACATGACATATGTTTTTTTAATTAATAAACACAGTGTGAATGAAGATTACATAGCATAAAAATAACTGCAGTCTTTGTTATTTGATAGCTGCTTAAATTAAACAATTTTTATAGGGCAAGTAAAAACTGACTTCGGGTTAGCTTGCCCGATTGGGCAAATGAAAAAAAAACCTTAGCATTGAACCCTGGTTAAGGTGTGTTCAGGTGACTTCAAGTGTGTGCCAGGTGTGTTCAGGTATGTTCCAGTGTGTTATGGTGCGTTCAAGTGTGTTCCAAGTGTGTCCAGGTGTGTTCAAGGTGTGTTTCAGGTGTATTTCAGGTGTGTTCAAGTGTGTCCAGGTGTGTTCAAGGTGTGTTTCAGGTGTGTTCAAGTGTGTTCAGGTGTGTTCCAGGTGTGTACCAGCTGCGGTTCAGGTGCGGTTCAGGTGTGTTCAGCTTTTTACAGGTGTGCTCATGTGTGTTCCAGGTGTATTCAGATATGTTCAGGTGTGTTCCAGGTGTGTTCAAGTGTGTTCAGATGTGTTTCAGGTGAGTTCAGGTCTAAACCTTCAAGGCTGGGCTGCTGAAATAATCTGATCAAAAGGTGGTAGATTTACAAACTGGTATTGAACTGTGCATGTGTCGGCGTCTGTAGCTGCCTGTCTGTGCTCTCCCTAACCCGCAATTTTAAACTGATTTATTTTAGCTTTGGAGTGACTTTTAAGATATCTGCTTGGACATCGATTGTTTTTAATTTTGTTTTTATTTATCTCTTTTAAATCAGACGTTATTTTAATCACTGGATGTCCAAGCATTAGGGGTTTTAACAGCCAGACAGGGCCTGCTTGACAGGTCGGAAAACTTTCGCCAGCTGACAGTACAGCGATAGCTTATGGCTACATCTTCGGATAATATGCACGCCGATGTGGACCCCCAGCTTGTAAAAGCAGACAAAAAAATTTCTGACCTGAAAGAGGACATTCGCCGGCTCTCTGGTGAGCTAACCATCAAATCCTCCTTGCTGACTGCCCTCCAGGAGGTGGCCCATGAACAGTCGCTCCAGATCGCCTCTCTCACGGCGGCCCTTCAGGACACGGTGCACTGGGATCCCAGCACCTGGCCTCCACCGTCCTCCAGCTCAACACCGAGTCGCTGGTGGTCCTGGGTGGAGGTGGTCGGCAGGGGTAAGAGAGCCCCTGGCTGTGCTGCCTCACCTCCGCGCCTCTGCCTGTCAAACCGCTACGGCGCCTTGGCATCGGACGGAGATTCAGACGCTGGCACTGCTGACGCTGCTGCTGCGGCTCCTTCACTGCCGTCCGGTGCTGCTCCGGCCGATCCACACTTGGAGGAGTCGGCCTCAGCGTGCTGTGGCTCCATTTCCGCCGGCCGGTGGTACTCCTGCGGCGCCCTGCACAGATGGATCCACGTCTTCCTCGCTGGCACCTGTGGACCGGAGTGTCGCGGCTGCAGGACCTGATCATCAACTCCTGTCCCGGACATCGGCTTCCGCAGCGCGTCGGAGGCTCCTAAAGGAGGCTGTATGGAGACGCTCCGGGGGACTCCCCTCCCACAGCCGGGATGGCGCTGCTCCTGCCGGGGCCGGGACCGCCGAGTCGCCGCAGCTCCTGCCCCCCCGGTCACGCAGCATGGACCGTCCACCTGCCTCATGTGAGTCCCCCAATCCCCATCCTGTTCCTCTTCGTCCTCTTTTCCCTCCTTCCACCATGTTGTTTGGAGACAGCATCATCAGGAATATTCGTTTTTTCAACGCCACAACTTGCTGTTTTCCTGGAGCCACAGTCCCGGTCATCCTTGACAAACTTCCAGAACTACTTCATTCACTCCCTTCATCCATAAACCAGCTGATTTTCCATGTGGGCTCAAACGACACGGCCCGCCGGCAATCAGAGCTGACAAAAATGGATTTTGTTGCTCTTTTTAACCTCTTAAAAAAATGTGGTAAGTCGGTTTTTATCAGCGGTCCCCTGCCAACACTGTCCCGCGGAGCAGAACGCTTCAGCCGGCTCCTCTCCCTCAATACATGGGTCCAGGCTGCCTGTAGCACGTATGGTTTCACTTTTATTGACAATTTTAACTTATTTTGGAACCGGTCCTCTTTTTACAGGGCTGATGGGCTTCATCCGAGCAGTCTGGGAAGCCGCATGTTAGCAGCTAACATTCAGCACGCTGTTCAGTGTGCCCCATGTGACTGACAGTTACGCAAATCGGAAGCACACGCCCCCCTGGTTTCCTCTCTGGTTCTTCCCCAACCCACTGCCACATCCATATCCATCCCAGTCAGAATTTCAAACAGGTTTAACAGACCAGCTTCACCATGGATCAATAGCAACCCCCAAAACTTAGTTCCCGTCACACCTGCTTCACACTCACCACAGGAGCGCACCGTCAGCACGAACATTAACCTGGCCGTGCTGAATGTGCGCTCCCTTTTAAATAAAACTTTTATCATAAATGACCTGATTTTAGATAACAAGTTGGACAGTATTCTTTTAACAGAGACATGGCTTGGCACTGACGCACCTATTGTTCTCACCGAGGCCTGCCCACCAAATTTTAATTTTTTATTTTCTTCTAGGGGGGGTAAAAGAGGGGGCGGAACTGCTTCAATCACTAAAAACTCACTGCACTCTACTGAAGTTTCTTTTAACAGCTACTCATCATTTGAGTATCATGCCTTTGTTTTTAGCAGTACTCCTATTCTTTGTATCACAGTTTACAGACCACCCCACCATTCCACCTCTTTTATCACTGATTTTTCAGAATTATTATCAATCATACACACCACATACAACAGAATTTTAATAACTGGTGATTTTAATCTACATGTTGATAATACCTCGGATACAATGTCCAGAGAATTTTTAAACCTTCATGGATTTTAAACAGCACGACACACAGCCAACTCACAACAGAGGACACACCCTGGACCTGGTCATAACCTATGGCCTGTCCACTGGTGTGTCCTCTGTTGTTGACCTGGCTGTGTCTGACCACTACTGTGTGTATTTTAACATCACCAGTTTTAGCCATCAGGAGGCCCCGGTGAGAACAGTGAGGAAACGCTACCTAACTTCTGAAGTGGCTGCAAATTTTATCCAGATTTTACAGAGCACTCCTGCTGAAACTTTACCTGCACCTTGTGATTTTATTGTGGACAATTTTAACAGTAAATTAAAGTCAACACTTGACTCAGTGGCTCCACTTTTAACCAAAACCATAAAAACAAAGCCCACACCCCTGTGGAGAAATGACAACGTCAAAAGACTGAAAAGAAAATGCAGGAGTGCAGAGAGGAGGTGGAGAAAAACCAAATTGACAGTTCATTTTGAAATTTTACGTGAACAACTCAAATCCTACAATAAAACAGTCAAACAGGCAAGAATATCCCACTTTTCAAAACTCATTTCTGATCATAAAAACAACCCCAAATTTCTTTTGTCCACCTTCGATCTTTTAACCAGCACCAATTTTAATAAACTATCCAACATATCAACAGACGCCCTCTGCGAGGACTTTGCAGACCACTTCGGAAGTAAAATCGATGACATCAGATCCAGTCTTTTATCCCAACAGAATAAAATTTTTAACACACCTGGATCATTGCTTTTGCCTGAGGAAACACTGGAGAGTTTTGTCCTGGTTGATGCAAGGACACTTGGTCGAATTTTCTCCCAAGAAAACCCAACAACCTGCCCTTTAGATCCAATTCCCATATCACTTTTAAAAAGATTTTATGGATTCTTTGAGGAACAGATTTTAAATATAGTGAATTACTCTCTTCAGACGGGTGTCTTCCCCACTGCCTTCAAAACAGCGGTGGTGAAGCCCCTTCTGAAGAAGAGTAATTTAGATCCCAACATTTTTAATAATTACCGACCTGTATCCAACTTACCGTTTTTAAGTAAGATTTTAGAAAAACTAGTTTTTAACCAAGTTAATGACTTTTTAAAAAGAAAGAGTATTTTAGAGAAATATCAGTCTGGTTTTAGGATGAACCACAGTACCGAGACAGCCCTTTTTAAGATTTTAAATGATATCAGGATGAATGTTGATTCACAAAAACTCACAGTCTTGGTACTACTGGATCTAAGCACCACCTTCAATACAGTAGACCATCACATTTTATTAAACAGACTTAGAAACCTGGTGGGCCTCTCTGGTACTGTTTTTAACTGGTTCAGCTCTTATCTCACAGATCGTTGTTTCTTTGTAAGTATGGATACATGTTCCTCCAGAACACATGAAATTAAGTGTGGGGTGCCCCAAGGGTCAATTTTAGGTCCAATCCTTTGTAATCTATACATGCTTCCCCTTGGGGACATCATCAGGAGGCACGGCATTAGCTTCCACAGCTACGCAGATGACACACAACTGTACATCGCCGTGTCTCCTGATGACACAGGGCCAATTGATACCCTTTTTAACTGTATTTTAGATATCAAGTCATGGATGGCAGTGAATTTCCTACAGCTCAACCAGGACAAAACAGAGGTTTTAATTATTGGTCCTGAAGGCAAGAGAGAGAAACTTTTACCAAAACTACAAGATTTTAAACCTTTACAATGTGTGAAGAACCTGGGCGTCATTTTTGACTCTGAGCTTAGTTTTATTCCACACATCAAAAATGTAACAAAGATAGGTTTGTATCATCTTAAGAATATAGCCAGAGTCCGCCCATTTCTCTCTCAGACTAACACGGAGGTGCTGATGCATGCTTTTATTTCCTGTCGTTTAGATTATTGTAATGCCCTGCTCTCTGGTCTTCCCAAAAAGACCATCTATAACCTGCAGCTACTCCAAAACTCAGCCGCACGAGTGCTAACGAGGACCAGAGGGCGGGGGCACATTACACCAGTTTTAGAATCGCTGCATTGGCTCCCCGTGTGTTTCAGGATCGATTTTTAGGTTCTTTTATTAGTTTTTAAATGTCTTAACGGTCTTGGGCCATCTTATTTATCTGACCTGCTTTTATCATATCAACCCTCACGGAGCCTGAGGTCCTCCGGCACCGGCCTTTTAATTGTTCCAAGAGTTAGAAAAAAACCCACGGGGAGGCTGCATTCAGCCATTATGGCCCTCACTTATGGAACAGCCTGCCGGACGACATCAGGACTGCAGAGACTGTTGATGTTTTTAAAAGGAGGCTCAAGACTCACCTTTTTAAGTTCGCTTTTAACTGAATTCTTTTACTTTTTTAACTCCAATTTGTTATTTTTACTTTCTAATGCTTTTAAATGATTTATTTTTAAATCTTCATGCATTTTAGTTTCTAAATCTTCATTTATTTATTAGTAACATTATTTTAATTGTTAAATCTTTAATTTTTCCTAATCTTACATTTTTTATGCATTATATCACTATTTTATCTCTTACTTGTTTTATCGTATCATATTGCCTTTAGCCTTTTAGTCTTTTAGTTTTTAGCTCCAGTGTTTCCTCATGGGGGGCCTCCACACTGGGAGGTGTGTCCGGTCTGCCTGCGGGGATGTCGCCCTGGAGATCCATCAGGCCCAGAAGACTTCGGGGCTCTGCACCATGTGTGGAGTCCACCACTGTCTGTCTGGGTCGGGGTGGTCTCTGTGGCGGCATTCCCTGTGGCCGTCGGCTGTGGCGCCTCTCAGTGTGGATGGCTCCCCATAGGTGGTCCTTTCCTCACCTGGTTCCTCAGTGCCCAGCCATGTCATTGACTATATTGACTGTGTGTGTGTGTGTGTGTGTGTGTGTGTGTGTGTGTGTGCGCGTGCGCGTGTGTGTGTACATGTGTTTATATGTGGGGGTGGGAGGGGCGGGTTTTCAATATGTATGTATTATTGTTGTTTGTTTGTTTTTTATTCTGTGAAGCACTTTGTGCTGCATTTTAATGTATGAAAAGTGCTATACAAATAAAGTTTGATTTCATTTGATTTGATTGATCACTGAGTACGTACAGTATGTATTGATTGACAATGATGATTAATTATCAGTTACCTATCAGGACGCTCTTCAGCCAATTGTTGAAGTTCCTCATGAAAAAGATCCTGCTTCGACTTCGCACCGCCAGACCCACTTCCTGTAGACTGTTATAGTGGCTCGCCACCTTCATACTGTGATCGGTCACCTGACAGATCAATAACACTGTGATCAGTCACCTGAGAGATCAATAATACTGTATTCAGTCACCTGACAGATCAATGACACTGTCATCAGTCACATATCTTCATGGATTACCAATAATCGATCAGATATAACCTGAGTTATCAATCAGTTATTAATCATTAGTTTATAAATCTACCATCTTCTTGGTTGGTGAGGCCTCCTCCTCCTCCTCCTCCTCCTCCTCATGTCTCCTCTTCATCCCTGCCTTCTGTCCTTTGGGAGTCACTCCTTTGTCTCCTCCTTCCTTCACTGCTGACTGAAGCTCCATCATCCACACTGAAACACAAACAGGAAGTCACGGGTGTGTCACAGGAAGTCACAGGTGAGTCTCAAGATTACAGTCACAACTCAGTTACTGCTCCACACTCTGAGCTCAGAGTGACTCGCAGCACAAACAGAGCATCTGAACATCAGAGCGCCACAACGTCACAACATCAAACCGTCACAACATCAGGATGTCACAATGTCAGAACATCAAAGTTTCACGTCACAAAGTCAAAGCGTCATGTCAGAACATCAGGACATCAGAACATCACAGCTTTGCAACGTCAGAACATCAGAGGGTCACAACGTCAAAACGTCAAAGCATCACGTCACAAGGTCAGAGGGTCACAACATCAAAACATTGGAACATCAGAGCGTCATAACGTCAGAACATCAGCTGCAGTGAAAGTGAAACTTAACCATTCATTGTTCTGGGTGTAAAACTTTACAGCTGCTCCTCTCATTGATCAATCGATCTGATCAGCTTTGATCAAAAAAGCTGATTATCTACAAACTAGGGTTATCATGAGAACCCATACTTCGGTATCAAGTCGATACCAACACGCAATAAATACGTCAGTACCTGTTTTTTTTTCCTGTAACACAGGTACCGTATACAACTTTGCCCTCAGTGGGCCGTGTCAATTCGATGCTTTTTTTAAGGATAGGAACATGGACATTGAAGGGTGACTCTCGTCTTTCTTTCCATGGCAAGCCTTCATGATGTGCCTCTTAAGTGTTGAGGTCCCCGTCTGTCCTATACCAGCATCGTGCTGCACGTGGTACACTCGACGAAGCCAAACACACATGTTGTCACCGTCGACCACTCATATGTGTGCTGCCAGTAGCGCCATCAAGGGGGGGCCATCCCAATTGTGGAAATTCACTGGTATTGGTATCGACTACTGAAATTCTGGTATTGTGACAAGCCTACTATAAACTGCTGCTGAGGGGAGGAAGAAGAGTTTGTTCCTGTGCTGCGTTCGAGGACCCTAGGAAAGCTTGTGATGAAGAGCGCAGACCCAGACTGATACCATGAGGACACAAAGGTGAGACAAAGTAAAGGTGGAGACTGTTCTGTTTTTTTATTTTATTAACTTCTTCTTCAGACATTTTATTTACATTTTCCCCACATTCTAATTAGATTCTTTGGACATTTTATCAAATTTTGTGGGAAATTTCACTAACATTTTTCAGACACTTTATTAAGAATTTTGTCAACCATTTTAATTTTTTTTTTCTGAGTCAGTCTGCATTTTTAGACATTTTATTAAAATGTTTGCCCATTTTTATTTCTTGTTTCTAACATTTTATTAACATTTCATTCATTTATTTTATTGAACATTTTAATCATATGTTTCTGATATTATATCAACATGGTTTTGGACAATTTTCAATATGACAACACTGTTCCATTAGTTTTTATTGTCTCTCTTGGATGACAGACACTTGATGACTCTAAAAATATATATTAATTCAGAGCAGATTATGTGTAGGTCATATATTTTAATCCTCACTTCTTGTGGGCTACAGCAACACTAAACCCCACTAAACTAAAAGCTGCTATTTTTTAATACATCCCATGGAGAGAAACTCTCACTGCAGCCTGTTGTATTGTGTTTAATGGAGGATTAAAAGACAACAGCCCCCAGTGTCAGTCTGAAACTGAACATAAACTGATCCTGACCAGGTGAGCTCTGCAGCTTCAGTTACCATGGTGATCTCAGGTAAAAAGAATCAACACACCTCACGAACAGATACCCCCACTCTGTTGTGACGTCAGAGCTGCTAACGTTAGCTGTTAGCAAACTGAGCCGCATTCTTCATAACAATTTAATGAATCATATTATATACGTCATCATGAGTTTTATAATGTTTGTGAGTTTTCATATAAACGGATAAAACTCTAATTTAAACATTTGTTTACGGGGACTGGCGGCAGATGTAAAAGCTCTTAGCTGTTAGCTACTAGCAGTTAGCAGGCTAACGGCTGCTTTCAGTCTGAGATAAACCGGCCGGAAACATTTAAACCTGTCTTCCGGTAATAACACCAAGCATATAAACTCTCCGTTAACATCAAGAACATCTTAAACTCTCCGTTAACGTAAAGACAGCTTCAAAGTTAGAAAACAAACAAACTCACGGGGCTCTGCAGTCAGGACGCGTGCGTTCTGAGTAACTTAAAGCTGCGCATGCGTTATATTACAGCGTCATATAACTGCGACGCACAGCACGCCGGTAGATTAAAAATAGAATTTCTAAGTGGAAGTTTGGCACATGTTCACATATCCGATCAGAATATCGGTTATAAACAGTCTCTAACTCCGTTATGGCGTCACTAATCTGTAGGAACTGTTGACCTTACATTATTCATCACTATTATCGATCAGTTCCGCGATGAGCTGACAGACAGCACTTCGTTTACACCATCAGATATGCTGTCATACGAAACTCCGTTAACAAAACCTCAAATTTAATATTTTCTTGTCGATATTAAAACTGCATTAACATCATCAAAAACGTTTCATTAAAAATGAGTAGCTAAAGTGTTCTGTTAAATTCGGCTGTGAAATAAGGATTTTATGATTGTTTCATAGTTTAAACTGTTTAATTAAAGCTGATCTGTTAATAACACACACAGCTCTGATGTGTTCCTCTTTAACTGTTTTTATATATTATTTTACTTTTTGTAAAATGAGACAACAAATTAATTTGTAAAGTATGAAGTCCTCATACGTATAGACAGATATACATGTGTCTAATTATGAACAGACACATGTATTTACTATGTACAGACATACATGTATTTACTGTATATATACAGACACATATACATGAATTTAATGCATATATACAGACACACATACATGTATTTACTATATATACAGACACATACATGAATTTACTGCATATATACACACACATACATGTATTTACTGCATATATACAGACACGTATACACGTATTTACTGCATATACAGACACATATACATGTATTTAATGCATATATACAGACACATGTATTTACTGTATATATACAGACATATAGTGCCTTGTATTCCTTTAACCCTTAGCAGTAATGATTTTATGAGCTTCTTTAATGACAAAATTCTAGCTATTAGAGGCAAAATTCATGACCTCCTGTCCTCAGATAGTACCTATCTAACCTCAAACACAGCTGTAACACCTAATATTTATTTAGATTGCTTCTCCCCAATTTCCCTTCAAGAATTGACCGCAGTGATTTCTTCATCTAATCATCAACGTGTCTCCTAGACCCCATCCCAACTAGGCTACTCAAGGAGGTCTTACCTTTAGTTAACAACCATATATTAGATATGATCAATATATCCTTATTAACAGGCTATGTACCACAGTCTTTTAAGGTAGCTGTAATTAAACCTCTACTAAAAAAGCCCACCCTGGATCCAGAGGCGTTAGCCAACTATAGACCAATATCTAATCTTACCTTTATGTCAAAGATCCTTGAGAAAGTAGTCGCAGACCAGCTGTGTGATTTTCTCCATGATAATAATTTATTTGAGGAATTACAGTCAGGATTTAGAGTGCATCATAGCACTGAGACAGCACTAGTTAAAATTACAAATGACCTTCTGATTGCTTCAGACAAAGGACTCGTCTCTGTACTTGTTTTATTAGATCTTAGTGCAGCGTTTGACACTGTTGACCATGAAATTCTGTTACAGAGACTGGAACACTTAATTGGCCTAAAAGGTTCTGCACTAAGCTGGGTTAAATCTTATTTATCTGATCGTTTTCAATTTGTTGACGTTCATAATGAATCTTCCGTACGTACTAAAGTTTGTTTTGGAGTTCCGCAAGGTTCTGTGCTTGGACCAATCCTATTTATTCTATATATGCTTCCTTTAGGTAACATCATTAGAAATCACTCTATAAATTTCCATTGTTATGCGGATGATACACAGTTGTATTTATCTATGAAGCCAGAAGAAAGTGAACAATTAACTAAACTTCATAATTGTCTTAAAGACATAAAAACCTGGATGAGCACCAATTTCCTGATGTTAAATTCAGACAAAACTGAAGTTATTGTTCTTGGCCCCAAACAACTCAGAGACTCTTTATCTGATGACATAGTTTCTCTCGATGGCATTGCTCTGGCCTCTACCACTACCGTAAGAAACCTCGGAGTAACATTTGACCAAGATTTGTCTTTTAATTCTCATTTAAAACAAACCTCACAGACTGCATTTTTTCATCTGCGTAATATTGCAAAAATTAGGCCTATCTTGACCCGAAAAGATGCAGAAAAATTGGTCCACGCTTTTGTTACCTCGAGGCTGGATTACTGTAACTCTCTATTATCAGGTAGCTCTAGTAAATCATTAAAAACTCTTCAGCTAATTCAGAATGCAGCAGCACGTGTACTAACAGGAACTAAGAAACCAGATCATATTTCTCCTGTTTTAGCTTCTCTGCACTGGCTCCCTGTAAAATCCAGAATTGAATTTAAAATCCTACTGTTAACTTATAAAGCTCTAAATGGTCAAGCTCCGTCATATCTTAGAGAGCTCATAGTGCCATATTATCCCACCAGAACTCTGCGCTCTGAGAACGCAGGGTTACTCGTGGTCCCTAAAGTCTCCAAAAGTAGATCAGGAGCCAGAGCCTTCAGCTATCAGGCTCCTCTCCTGTGGAATCATCTTCCTGTTACGGTCCGGGAGGCAGACACCGTCTCCACATTTAAGGCTAGACTTAAGACTTTCCTCTTTGATAAAGCTTATAGTTAGGGCTGGCTCAGGCTTGCCTTGTACCAGCCCCTAGTTAGGCTGACTTAGGCCTAGTCAACCGGAGGACCACCTATAATGCACCGGGCACCTTCTCTCTCTCTTTGCTCTTGCTCTCTCTCTCTCTCCCTCTCTCTCTCTCCCTCTCTCTCTCTCCCTCTCTCGTATCCTATTATTGTATCTTGTTTACTCAGCCATTCTGGATGTCACTAACTCGGCTTCTTCTTCGGAGCCTTTGTGCTCCACTGTCTCTCAGGTTAACTCGTATTGCAGTGGTGCCTGGATAGTGTGACGTGTGTGGTTGTGCTGCTGCCGTGGTCCTGCCAGATGCCTCCTGCTGCTGCTGCTGCCATCATTAATCATTAGTCATACTTCTACTGCTATTATAGACATATGATATTATCCTACATGTATACTGCCTGATACTAATATATACTTTCAACATATTGTACCACAGTAGCCAGAACTATAACGACAGTATTATTACTTTCATGAATGTTGTTGTAAGCTACTGTCATTACAGAGGATGTCATACAGATTACTGTATTGTGTCATACAGATTACTGTTAATTTGTTGTGCTGATCTGTTCTGTACGACATCTACTGCACGTCTGTCCGTCCTGGAAGAGGGATCCCTCCTCAGTTGCTCTTCCTGAGGTTTCAACCATTTTTTTCCCCCTGTAAAGGGTTTTTTTTGGGGGAGTTTTTCCTTATCCGCTGTGAGGATCTAAAGGACAGAGGGATGTCGTATGCTGCAAAGCCCTGTGAGGCAAATTGTATTTGTGATATTGGGCTTTATAAATAAAATTGATTGAATTGAATGATATATATACATGTACTTAATGCATATATATACAGTATACACACACACACATATTCATGCATTTACTGTAAATATACAGACACATATATACATGTATTTAATGCATATATACAGACACACATACATGTATTTACTGTATATATACAGACATATATACATGTGTTTATTATATATAGCATAGGGATGTAACAATATGGAAAATCTGATATCTCGATTATAGTGACCAAATTATCACGGTAAACGATAATATCGCAATATTTTTTTAAGCGCTATAAAATGTCCAACAAAAAAAGGTATATTGAAATAACTTCACTAAATCTTGTAACTTCCTTATCAAACTAAAATGTTAACAGCCAAAATCTTATATTAAAATGAAACTTTCACATTAAAGGGGCAAGGGATTGGCACAGCAACAGAAAATTTTATTTTAAATGAAAAAAATATGTAACCAAATTACAGGAACAAAGCTTATTTGTCTGGTGCATTTTAACAGTCAGCAAAATATGTAAACAATTTATATATTATTTATTTATTAGCACAAGAGGAAAAATATATATAAAACAAAACAATGCAAGAGTAGAACAAAAAACATACAATACATAGGATAGATGTCACAAATGTGCAGGAGAAACCAAAAAAACCCTAAAGGCAATGGTCATCATTACACAGAATAATTCACACATTAGAAGTGTGCATGTGAGTGAGAGGCGTAGCAGTATGAGAAAAGGAGTGCATGTTCTCGTGTGTGTGTGTGTGTGTGTGTGTGTGTGTGTGTGTGTGTGTGTGTGTGTGTGTGTGTGTGTTAGGTCAAGACTGTGAGCAGTGAATTTAATTTACCTTATAAAACAAAGAGCCCCCAATAAAGGGCCAGTGTGTAATATTTGGCATGGTTTATTATCAACTCTGAATATGAATATGAATATTCTACCCATTAATATGTTTATATAAGGGTATAATCACTATAAAATAAAATTCATTTGGTTTTCATAGTCTTATAATTCTGCTTTTATACATATATATATATATATATATATATATATGTAGCAAGGGCCTTGCTGTAGAGAGGTCGCCATCTTGCGCCGCCATGTATGTACGGCAGACCAAGCAGACAATCCAGCCAGCCAGAGAACGCGTTTCGCGTGTATAAATAAACCAACGAAGGCAGCGGAAGGAAGGAAGAAGGAGGAGGAAACAGCAGAGAGTGTTAGTAGTTCGTCGATAGAGAGTAGTGAAAAGTTTTTTTAGTTATAAAGTTTGCGAATGGACCACACTTACCACGCAACAGGAGAGAATGAACCCGAACCATCATCTGCAAGGAAAAGAAGACGCAACTTCACTCCTTGTGATGCACTCTCTGCGGCACTTTTCCTCCTGATGATATATTTCCCTAACGATGGTAGCACTGAATCCCATTCTGTGCAGCAAAGTGGGAGCGGCATCCAACATATGGAGTTTCTCATCTGTATGCTCCGGCTCAAACAGGTATGGCTCTGAATCTTTATTTGCTACAAGAAACTCTTCAAAATCACGTTCAAAGTCCTCCATTGCAGCTGCTACAGTCCAGAGATATTGCTCGGCTAAATAAACAGCTGAGCTTTGTTTACAGGCAAAACTGTCAATCAGTTTGCGGGCTGGAGGTTGGTGGAGCAGAGAGGGGAGGGGGTACCCGCTAGGTACTGTAAAAGAGCATGTGTGTATTAAGTGTGTGTGTTACGCTAGTAGAGTTTGGGACGGAGTCTTTTACCCCCTGGAGTGTTACCAGAGTTTTTGGAGTGCTCAAATAAACGGTCCTTTTTCCCCAACGCTACTCTGGTCTCCTGCTCGTGAGGGATTCATTACAATATCGTAACATGGTTTAGATTTCTAAATAAACATTCACCTCGTCGCTAGATACCTACTCCTGAAAAGCTTGTGTGTACACAAGGCTTTTTGTCCCTACGAGGCCGACGTCATTTACCCGACGGGAGGGGGGAGCGAGTGAGCCCTGCAATCTAGAATTTGTACACTAATGTCACTGTTTTCAACTGTTTTCAACGGTTTTCAAACCATTTTACACACTGGCCCTTTAAGGCTCTCAGTTTAAGGTTAACACGGCAGCATTTTATTTTGTTTCCTCGAGCTTATGTCAAGAAAGCATAACTGGCCATCTCTATCGATTCTAGCTCGCCATATAATAACCATAATCACAGTGATTCAATCATAGTTGATCTCAATTAGCATTACATTACGTCGGTTTATATTCTGTCAGATCCACTCAGTGTTTTCAGCTCCGTTTCGTTTTGAAACACTTAGCAACATAGCTGCTAATACGCCTATTAGCTACTCAGCTAGTATTAGCTCCTAAGTGTCTTAAATGAAAACGGAAAACCTAGTCGCCGTTTAGGAGGACAGATATGGCTCAAATGTCTTGTATACGTCGAGAGAGTTACACAATGACAATCTTAGTAAAACCGAAGTCCCTCACACAGTAAATGATGTTTGCATAGCGTAACTTGCATTGGCTGTAAAGCTGTGGATGATGGTCATGGAGATGAGCCAGCAGATTTGTAGTGTCGCTACCTTTCGCACCAACTTTCTCTCTGCATGTTCTGCACACAGGATAGTTGTCCTCCACCAGCTGTCCCTCGGCATTCTTCAGAAACCCAAAGTACGCCCAGACTTTGTGCGGTTAGTTGGGGGGAAAATGTCCTGAGTGCTGCTATCACCATGTTACGCACCCGTCTAGGGGTCGGGGAGTGTAACATAAAATGAGCCGACACACGATAATGCACGTCAAAGGGTGAGTTTATTCACCGGCACACAAATAGAAATAACTTTATAAATAAAGAAGCTTGTCTTCAGGGTGAGCCCAGGCCAAAACAATAAATAAAACAAACTACCTTTCCCAATGTGCTAACTAAACCCTATGGGAAAGAAAAGAAACAAAAATACAGTCACTAAACCTAACTCCCTAAACTAAACAAAGACATGAGAAAACAGATCAACATAAATGGCAGCTCACCCCTACTGCTTAGTGTTATGTGCAAATATTTACAGGTGACGTGCAGGTGACAAATAAAACTGCTGCTTAGCGCTGCACCGGGTCGGCAGCAGACAAACTGTTCCCCGCTTGTAGCGGCAGGACACAAACAAAAAAACTCACAATTCAAATAAGGCTCACCGCTCTCCAGTCAAAAAAACACACACAACAGTTTACAAGGCACAGGCAGGTTTGGTGTCGGAGCAACGCTGCTGTCAAACGATCCTCGAGTTTGACAGGTGACCGGGGTTTAAAAAGGCCAAGCCCTCGCGACATCCAATCAGCAGCAGCCACGACCAGAGCCAAGCCCTCGTGACATCCAATCAGCAGCAGCCACGACCAGAGCCAGGAGACGAGAGCGGCACCTGGCACAGATCCTCAGAAGAGAAGAGGTCTTACTCTCACATAAAACAAAAAAAATAAACAACAGATATGCAACAATATACGGCCACAGCCGTAACACGCCACCTTCCGCCATGTTCTCATTCTTTGTATTTACACATGCTATGCATTCATGCAGCGCCTGCATTACGAGACTTGAATGAGGCTGTTATTACATATCCTGATAATCCACCGACATATAAATACATGTTTACTATATACATATATATATATATATATATGTCTGAAAGAAAAGTAACCGAAAAGGTGTAATACTGAAGATTTCGTTTGTTAACAAGTTATTTTGAATTTGGAAACCTGTTTTGTTGACAGTTTTGTAATAAATTACGGAGCCCCGCAGTGGCCGTGAGAGGAAAAAATATACATCGTGCGCACGTTTGAATTAATTTGAATCCTCATTTATTCATTCAGTCATTCACTCTGCACTTGCTGCTTTGCATGGGATTATTGTCAGCAAAAGGCAATTAACGAGGATATTGAGAGTTTTAGAGGATATTCTGTGTGTAAAACTGTGTGTAATATATTATATTATTTGTGTTCTTGTGAAGAAATCCCGCTGGCTCTGCTGCGCCTTCCCAGTTCAATTATGCATGGGACAGGCGCTCAGATGCGCGTAAAAAAACCCATGAATGAAGCAGCAGTCCTGTCCTTGTGTCCTGTTCACCGATGTCTAACGTTTAAAGTTTGTTGAGCCGTCATCACGTTTAATTGGCACAGCTCTGACAGTCAAAATATACCGGGTACCGGCGCTACACGTCAGTCGGCGGAGTGGTACGGGTTTTTTTTTTTTTTTTGGAAAATGTTTTAATTTCTTAATTTCAACTGAGGGTGCAAAAATGATAGATTAATGGTAGCCTACTGTATGCTTTTGCACACTCGCAGAACCGGGGCGCTATTCCTCAAACATATTGTTGAGGTGATCCTCTTTTTTCCTTTCTTCTCTTCTCTCTGTCCAAAACTGTCATTTCGCCCCACGTGACCAGCTGACTTTGTTACGAGCTGATGGGCAGTTGAAACAGGCGACTGAACTTATGATCTATAACTAGCCACTGGTGACTGCATGAAAGGCATCTGTCAATAAGTCTCTTCAACGTCTTGAATAGAATCTTGTACAGTAGCCTAACTGTATAGATCTGGTCAATACACATTACGTTAAGACTTTACTTGTAGACTGAATAATAAGAGATTATAATCACAACTTTACAGGATTTGACAAGTAGCCGAAGTTTTCGCATACAGTACAAAGACCCCTCTAGTCTAGTCAAAATAAAAAAAATTAAAGCTGCGAAGCAGCGTTGGGTGGGACCTAGGCCCCTCGCCGTCGTCCCCCAGCTCAGGTGGTCATTTTTCACAATACAGTGACATGATAAATAAAGTATGTTCTCAGCAAAATGGTGTCTGTCATACTGTTACAATTGAACTGTTCCGCATGTACTGTACAAAACTAGAATCTGTGAAGACAGTACTCCTGGTCTGCTATGTAATCATTATACTGCAAATATATCAATGTATAACTACAAACAAAATTTTAACCATCAACAGAACATTACCATGGAAAAATCATGAATTATAGAGGACAGTGACAGTATGATCTGCAGCACAGATGTAGCTACAGATTTGATTCCTATTCTTAATGACGCAAAAAGTAACACCAGGGAATCTTGTATTTTCAAGTTTTTGCTATCAGGCATTTATTTAGAGTCATTAGGAATGACACACCCACACACACACACACACACACACACACACACACACATGTATCAATCAATCAATCAATTTTATTTATAAAGCCCAATATCACAAATACAATTTGCCTCACAGGGCTTTACAGCATACGACATCCCTCTGTCCTTTAGACCCTCACAGCGGATAAGGAAAAACTCCCCCAAAAAAAACCCCTTTACCGGGGGAAAAAAATGGTAGAAACCTCAGGAAGAGCAACTGAGGAGGGATCCCTCTTCCAGGACGGACAGACGTGCAGTAGATGTCGTACAGAACAGATCAGCATAACAAATTAACAGTAATCTGTATGACACAATACAGTAATCTGTATGACATCCTCGGTAATGACAGTAGCTTACAACAACATTCATGAAAGTAATAATACTGTCGTTATAGTTCTGGCTACTGTGGTACAATATGTTGAAAGTATATATTAGTATCAGGCAGTCTACATGTATGATAATATCATATGTCTATAATAGCAGTAGAAGTATGACCAATGATTAATGATGGCAGCAGCAGCAGCAGCAGCAGGCATCTGGCAGGACCACGGCAGCAGCACAACCACACACGTCACACTATCCAGGCACCGCTGCAATACGAGTTAACCTGAGAGACAGTGGAGCACAAAGGCTCCGGAGAAGAAACCGAGTTAGTGACATCCAGAATGGCCGAGTAAAATAGATACAGTAATAGGATACGAGAGAGAGAGGGAGAGAGAGAGAGCGAGAGAGAGAGAGAGAGAGAAGGTGCCCGGTGCATTAAAGGTGGTCCTCCGGTTGACTAGGCCTAAGTCAGCCTAACTAGGGGTTGGTACAAGGCAAGCCCGAGCCAGCCCTAACTATAAGCTTTATCAAAGAGGAAAGTTTTAAGTCTAGCCTTAAATGTGGAGACGGTGTCTGCCTCCCGGACCGTAACAGGAAGATGATTCCACAGGAGAGGAGCCTGATAGCTGAAGGCTCTGGCTCCTGATCTACTTTTGGAGACTTTAGGGACCACGAGTAACCCTGCGTTCTCAGAGCGCAGAGTTCTGGTGGGATAATAAGGCACTATGAGCTCTCTAAGATATGATGGAGCTTGACCATTTAGAGCTTTATAAGTTAACAGTAGGATTTTAAATTCAATTCTGGATTTTACAGGGAGCCAGTGCAGAGAAGCTAAAACAGGAGAAATATGATCTCGTTTCTTAGTTCCTGTTAGTACACGTGCTGCTGCATTCTGAATTAGCTGAAGAGTTTTTAATGATTTACTAGAGCTACCTGATAGTAGAGAGTTACAGTAATCCAGCGCCGAGGTAACAAAAGCGTGGACCAATTTTTCTGCATCTTTTTGGGTCAAGATAGGCCTAATTTTTGCAATATTACGCAGATGAAAAAATGCAGTCCGTGAGGTTTGTTGTCAGAGTGAAGCCATTTTTATGCTGATTAATGACCATGTAGTTAGGTGACAGCCCAGGCACTTCAAGATGAGTTGGCTAATAACTAATGATAACATAATCAGCAGGTGGCATTTGACACCACAGCAGCAGCACAACCTCACACGTCACACTATCCAAGCAGTGCTGTGTGGAAGTTAACCTGTGAGGTAGTGGAGCACAAAGACTCTGGAGAAGAGTTTCTGACATGCAGTAACAGAACGAGAGAGAGAGAGAGAGAGAGAGAGAGAGAGAATATTAAACGTACAATACGTAATTTTCTGCCGCTAGGGGTCTCAAACCAAAACAATAACAGAAGACGGAGTTGGATGACGTCACAAAGTAGCGTGGGATCATGGGAGTTGTAGTTATATAACGGATACAGACGTTCCTCACTCTGTGTAAATGAAACCGACCGTGGCAGTTTTTATGGCAGAGCGAGCTTCAGCAGCAGAGAGATGCTCATGGACGAGATATATTACTGGAGTTATTTTCACTTTATGTTTCACTTTATGCAAACGGAGTCCGTCGGCCGGTGTAGCAGCCCGAGCCGATCTGGTACCTAACGTTACACCGGATCATCAAACTCTGATCTAACTATCAGTAGTAACGTCACTTAGGCTGACCAAACGTCCTCTGTTCCCCGGACATGTCCACTTTTCACGTCCCGCCCGGGTGTTTTAATAAACTGATTATAATGTCCGGTTTTCCGTGTGTTAAAGTCATGGCTCTCTTTTATAGCGACTGTCTCGCTAACCTCAGTTATTTACACTCTATTCAGAAATGCTACTTACTTTAGCTGAGCGGTTAGCAATCTGCTAGTTATGTGAGCAAACTGCTAGTTACTTAGTTTTACAGTAAGCGATGGCTTCTCCCTCTCTCCTGCTCTCTCTTGCTCAGTGCGTCTTATGTTAAGCTATTCCTCTGCCTCTTTTATAAATGCAGTTCATTTACCGGAATCAGCTCAGCATTATAGAAACCTATCGTTAACGTTAGATGTTGTGGTTAGCCAGCCTCCGCTCCACAGCGCTCCGCAGCGCTGGTGGCCCGGCAGGCAGCAGTGCTTCAATACACTGGTGGAAATTATTAATATTTTGATCACATCAGCCAGATGTTTGCTTACCTGTATAGTACACACGCGAGGTCGGCATAGAATTGTAGTCCTAGATGTTCACGAAGCTCTCTCCATCTCGGAAAGGCCACACCAATATTTATCCTGGATTTAGCTCTCCTCTTCTTATCCCAGATTGTTCTGGGATCGCTTGGTTGACCCGTACGTTTCCGTTTAACCGGCTTGTTTACCGGGACAGCTTCGGTGTCAGAAGGTGCAGCAACCGTCAATGCATAACCATGATCCATGACGAGTTAGCTTAGCCTAGCAACAGTAACGTTCACTCTCTGACGTCTCAGCCAGTCTGCTTCTTCTTCTTCTCCTCATTTAATGTCTGTGGTAACTGGAGCTACGCCGCCATTGCGACCTACTGACACGGTCCGTTACTGTTATTAATATTTCATATTTATCTGGTTTGAAAAATTGTTGGTAGCATTTCTGATAATCAAAGTACTCAACTAAACAAAATATATAATATTGGTTTAGTCAAAACAGACAGACAGACAGACAGACAGACAGACACACACACACACACACACACACACACATCTGTCAGAGTGAAGCCATTGTTATGCTAATTAATGACCATGTACTTAGGTGACAGCCCAGGCACTTCAAGATGAGTTGACTAATGACTAATGATAACAAAATCAGCAGGTGGCATTTGACGCCACAGCAGCAATAGTTTACAGTGGATTTACATTTTAGGAAATTGATTAATTAATTTTGAGATATTCAAGTATACACAACAAAGTTGTAAACATTTATGATCAAGGCTTAATATGAATTAGCTGTGAAACCTGTGTGTTGAGATATAGCATTGTCAGTAATGGAACTGTATTTTCACTCATAATGTTGATTTTACAAGGAAACACAACAAAGTGTGATGATCCAAAAACACGTCCATACATTTTAGGAAATTGATTAATTAATTTTGAGATATTCAAGTATACACAACAAAGTTGTAAACATTTATGATCAAGGCTTAATATGAATTAGCTGTGAAACCTGTGTATTGACATATAACATTGTCAGTAATGGAACTGTATTTTCACTCATAATGTTGATAAGTCATAACTCAAACTCAATGTTAAAAACTGTAAAGGGTTCTTATGAAGGTGGTTTGAGCTTATATTTTGACAGTTGTAGACATAAGCCATGTGACCTAATGAAACTTTGACATGTGTGATGATCAAACAACACATCCATATTCATTTGAAATCATGTCACCTAGTGAAACCTTGAGTGATGTGTACTAAGACCTACAAATGTTGAATTAATATCTGATTGTATACATATGTGACACTAATCATATGTGTATAATAACAGCAGAAGTATGACACACACAGACAGACGGACATAGTCGGCCGAGTTAGCGACATGCAGAGAGGGAGAGAAGGGAGAAAGAGGAGAGAGGGGGGGGAGAGAGAGGAGAGAGAGAGGGGACAGGGAGTGGAGTGTGTGTGTGTGTGTGTGTGTGTGTGTGTCTGTGTCTGTGTGTGTGTGTGTGTGTGTGTCTGTCTGTGTGTGTCTGTGTGTGTCCGTGTCCTTCTGTGTGTGCCATTTTTCCACTGTTATTATATGCATATGATTATTGTCACATATGAATACTATCAGAGATTAATACATACTTCCCACATGTTGTACCACAATAGCCAGAATCATAAGTCAAACTCAATGTTAAAAACTGTAAAGGGTTCTTATGAAGGTGGTTTTAGCTTATAATTTGACATTTGTAGACATAAGCCATTTGACCTGATGAAACTTTGACATGTGTGATGATCAAACAATACTTCCATATTCATTTGAAATCATGTCACCTAGTGAAACCTTGAGTGATGTGTACTAAGACCTACAAATGTTGAATTAATATCTGATTGTATACATATGTGACACTAATCATATGTGTATAATAACAGCAGAAGTATGACACACACAGACAGACAGAAATAGTCGGCCGAGTTAGCGACATGCAGAGAGGGAGAGAAGGGAGAAAGAGGAGAGAGGGGGGAGAGAGAGAGGAGAGAGAGATAGAGAGAGAGAGAGGGGGGACAGGGAGTGGAGTGTGTGTGTCTGTGTGTGTGTGTGTGTGTCTGTGTGTGTCCGTGTCCTTCTGTGTGTGCCATTCTTCCACTGTTATTATATGCATATGATTATTGTCACATATGAATACTATCAGAGATTAAAACATACTTCCCACATGTTGTACCACAATAGCCAGAATCATAAGTCAAACTCAATGTTAAAAACTGTAAAGGGTTCTTATGAAGGTGGTTTGAGCTTATATTTTGAAAGTTATAGACATAAGCCATGTCACCTCATGAAACTTTGACTTGTGTGATGATCAAACAACACATCCATATTCATTTGAAATCATGTGACCTAGTGAAAGCTTGAGCGATGTGTCCTGGCTGCTTTGAGAATCTAAGTGCAGCAAACAAACACAAATATGTAGTAGTTAATGTCAGTGGAGAAACTGAGCAGGACTACATGTATTCCAATTCTTCATGAGGTAAAACAGTTTCATCAGGACATCTTGTATTTACAGGTTTTTGATATCAGGCATTTCTTTCAAAGCTTTTGGAATGAGCGCCATGAGCTGGACAGTTTAGTAAATATTATACTTTCTTGTGTGTGTGACCACACACATTAACACAAACTTCACTCTGACACAGACTGTGAGAGTGAACCTTTTGTTATGCTAATGAAGGACTGCATGTGGCTGACAGGCAGAGAGCAGAATGGGTTGAAAATCTCCTGAACTAGTCCTTTTACATCCCAAACCGTGAGTCACAGTTTCAATCTGAAAGCATCACCAGATAGATAATTTTGTTCTGAACGCAGTGATATACATTTTGTATGCATCCGGATTAATAAAAGGTGCCTTAGTCACAAGTTTACGACATGTTGTCACTTATCTTGTCTTACAGAGATCATCATGAGGAGTTGTGCTCTGCACCTTCTAACGCTCCTGAAATCCAAACCGTTCAAGTTATGACAAAATCCTTTGAAAGTAATATTCACCAGGGGTAGATCTGTAATTTTTGCAAGTTTGAAGCAGTTGTGATAAACGGTGTAGGAGTAAATAATTTTTGAGCGACAGAATTTGTCAAAAACGTCATCTTACATTCAAACAACAACGGTGCGCTTCCTGTTGGAGTTAGGTCAGGGGTTGCTGCGCTACATTTGTAGGTCTTTATGAGACGAACGACACAGTTTTGGTTTGGTCTTTCTAAGTGGTTCCTACCCATCATACCGGGCATTTTTGTGTGCCTAGGTGGCACAATAAATCGTCAGGAGGTTCTGGAGCACATCACCTGTCTGAGGCCAGCAAATCCAAACCATTCAAAAACTGTAGAAGTTACCAAGACAATCTGACAAGGACACGTTGAAGAATAATCTGTGCGATTTTGAAGCCGATACGATAAACGGTGTGAAAGTAATATAATTTTTAAGGAATTTCTTGTTTTTGAGGAAAACTCTTACTTTGAAGGGAAATACCTCACTTCCTGTTGGATTTAGGTCATGGGTGCGAGTGCGTGATTTGTAGGTCTTGATGAAAGGAACACAGCTGTTTTGGTTTGATCTTCCTACGACGTTCCTACTGGCTACAGCGGCCATTTTAGTGTGACAAACGCCTAGGTGGCGCTAGAGAGCCCATTTTGGCACTTTTTGAATTAATTTTTTCATTGCATAAAATTTTTCGCCAGTCCTGACATGCGTGCCAATTTTGGTGAGTTTTGGAGCATGTTTAGAGGGTCAAATTCCAGTTTAAAGTGGCGTACGCTGAGAGAAAGAAAGAATAATAATAAACCTTACAGGAACAATAGGGTCCTCGCCCTGCTCGCTGAGGTCCCTAATAATAATAAACATTACAGGAAGAATAGGGTCCTCGCCAGTTGCCGAGGTCCCTAATAAACCTTACAGGAACAATAGGGTCCTCGCCCTGTTGGCCGAGGTCCCTAATAATAAGAAACACTACAGGAACAATAGGGCCCTCGCCAGTTGCCGAGGTCCCTAATAATAATAAACGCTACAGGAACAATAGGGCCCTCGCCGGCTCGCCGAGGTCCCTAATAATAATAAACCTTACAGGAACAATAGGGTCCTCGCCCTTCTGGCCGAGGTCCCTAATAATAAACACTACAGGAACAAGAGGGTCCTCGCCCGGTTGGCCGAGGTCCCTAATAATAATAATAAACATTACAAGAACAATAGGGCTCTCGCCCGTTTGGCCGAGGTCCCTAATAAAAGGTGGTCTTGTGCACTCCTGGCTCGCTGCGGGGGGGGGGGGGGCATGCACACTTATCAATGATTAAGAATTTGATTTGAAGTTGTTTTATGTTTTATTGTTGAGAAAATGAAACTTTGATAACTAAATCAAGCCATGTAAGCAACATAACAGCATTATTTGTAACCTTGAATGAAAAAAAGAAAAGTCTGCGCTCCTGACTCAGGGATTTCATCCATTTCCAAAAGTGGACCTTCTCTCAGTTGACCTACTGATGAAGATTTTAAGCTCTCTCTGCACAGAGATGCATTTATTTATAGTAAACACATTTTATAGTGAGAAGCATACATATGTCCTCTACAAAGCCCAACCATGTTTACAAAGTTTGAATGAACGACATGGACGCAATCAGAAAAGAAACGGAGGCTGCGCATTGATCCTTTTGCCCCTGTCTGCTGGGATGAATGGACCGCATTATGGTTATTAATTATTAAGTAATTGTGTTTGCAACTTCAATAAAAACACGCAAATGGCCAAAAAAAACCTCTACTGTCTTTCTTATTACATTTTGGGGAAATACCACTCCGCTGCGCATTGCAGCTGTGTAAAATGTCATACAAAAATAAATATAAATTCTAAGAGCATAAGCTTGCCTGATTTACTGAAAATAATTATATAATAACGAAAAAAAATAATAGCCTAACGAAAATATAAGCCAGTCACGTGTGTTTGAGATCATCATGCATAAATCAGTTTGACGCCTTGAACAAATTTAATTCATTTTCACACATTAAACATGGACATTCTCATTTCGTAGAGGACTCAGCTTAACAACTTCGGTATTTTTCAACCTGGGCCCCATGTGTATGTGTGCATATGATTCATAGGTACGACTCCTTCTAAAATTGGCTCAGTATTGAGAGAGCCGGATGCAGGGGGCAAATGCATCCCGTATAAGTTTATGCATTAAAAGTGTTTTTTTTCCCCGCCACTGACCGGTTCAGATCACCAGTGCTATCTCTGTAAATAGCATATTAGCCTTTCCCTTACCTCTGGGCTGTGTGATGTCAGGAGCTTTGCTCCACTGTGTCTGTAGCTCTCTCTACTCATGGGACAGCCATTTTCTTGAGGAAGAGGTGTTTCGGGATTGGATTTCTTCTCTTCTTCAGCTGGCAGTAATCATCTTGGGGGAAGTGAGCACTGCAGATCCGATGGTGGTGTCTGGACAGGAGTGTTAGCATCCATTTGTAGCACAACTAGCCACAACATCAGCATCTCGCCGTCTGACAAAGGCAGGCTATGAAAGCTGTACGGGGTATTGCGTGACATCATGTTCTTGCATTTGGGAAAAAGGCCCTTTTAATTGAGCACTCCAAAAACTCCGGTAACACTCGAGGGGGTAGCACGTAAAAGACTCCGTCCTCTGACTCTTCTAGCGTAACACACACACTTCATACACACATACTCTCTTACAGTACCCAGCGGGGCAGCCCTCCCCCTCTCTGCTCCAACACTGACTGACAGCTGACTCCTCTCATAGCACTCATAGCACTGGCGATCTGAACCGGTCAGTGGCGAAAAAAAGCACTTTTAATTCACAAATTTATACGGGATGCATTTGCCCCTGGCTCCTGGTTGCATCCGCCTCCCTCAATACTGAACCAATTTTAGAACGAGTCGTACCTATGAATCATACACACACATACAAATGGGGAAATAGGGCCCAGGTTGGAAAATACCAAAGTTGTCCTTTAAGCATTAATGAGTGTTAAAAACCAGTAATATGAAGTTATTTACGTGTTATTTTACGCACAGAACACACATAACCATTATGCCATGTCTTAGTGGACTGTCCAGTGATTTCAGGCTTTTAAATTCCTGCCTAGTATAGTAACTAATGCCGAAAACTAAAGCCTGATTTATGGTCGTGCGTTGAATTGACGACGACGCTACGTCGTAGGGTACGGGGCTACGCAGAAGGCTCGCCGTAGCCCCCGGCGTAGCCTGACGTGCACCTCCCCAAAAATGTATCTACGCGTCGAGGCGACGCAGACCCAGCGCAGACCGGCACGGCTGTGATTGGTTTGCTTAGTAGCAACGCATTTCCGGTTCCGTATTTCCACCGCCATCCCCGCCATCTTTAAACATCTTCTATTGCCATGTAGATGTTGTTAAGGCTCATTATATAAAAGCCGGAAGCTAAACAAAGAATCAAGTAGAGACGGCGATAACCACTCAGGAAAGGAACAAAGCCTCCTACTGCTCTGGCGGTGAATTGCACCGCGACGAAACGGAGTGACGGAGAAGTTCGAAGGGTTCACGACGGCATCACGGCAACCACGTAGCGACGTCGTCGATTCAACGCACGACCATAATTCAGGCTTAAGTAGTGAACCAACTGCATGTAGGTACAGAGTGGCAAGGCGTCTAGATCCCTGCTCCAGCTGCAGGTAGCTCGTATGGATCAATGTTATTTATTTCTTGGATCTTCTCCAAATACCTCAGTTTGAATCATGATAACACAGCAAAAAAGTCACACAAAGCACGGTAAATGAGATGGAGTTTAATTACACTGGGGTAGCCTAATTAATGGGAAACACAGGGACAAGTAGGTTTTGAAAGATTAAAAGAGAGCATCCTCTTGGCTTTTCACATGTTAATATTATTTTTAAAAATATGGGTTGCATACAGTAGTTGTAATTCGACCTAGTCATAAAATGCTACGAGGCTAAATAGTGGCTCTGTGGAGCCATGGACCAGCTGATAAGCCGTCTTTCCCAAATCTGCAGATATTACAGCATTTTGGTGATAATCACTGCTCCTCCCCGTGGACAAATGAAGCATTGCAACTGGTTTTCACACAGGTCTCTAGGGGCGTTACAAGTCAGGGCTGCATTTCCTACGTTATCGTGGGGGATTAAATTAACTCCATGGAGCAGGCGGCAGGCTTGCACAGAGCAGTCACAGACCTGCCACGGACCTGCTGCACACCTGCCGAGGTTCAGTGATGGGAACAGGGGAACTTTTGAGTGGCTCCCACTGTACATACATGTATTTACTGTGTATATGCAGACACACATATTTACTGTATATATATATATATATATATATATATATATAGACACATATACATGTGCATTTATTGTATGTATGCAGATACATATATACTTGTCTTTGCTGTATATATGCAGATACATATCTATATGTCTTTACTGTATATATGCACACACATACAGTATATACATGTATTTATTGTATTTATACAGACACACATATATACACATTTATATTTATACAGACACACATATATAAAGTAAATACATGTATATATGCAGACATATACATGTATTTACTGTATATATGCAAACACATATACATGCGTATGTACTGTATATAGACACAAATATACATGTATTTACTGTACATATATCTGTCTGTAGAATTTTAACCTGACCTGACAATGAACCCTCACGTCTGCAGAGATTCTGTCAAGAGTGTCAGAGTGTCAGTGTCTGATGAGATGATCCAGACAGACTCATGGTGCCTCAGTATCATATCAGCTGATCCAGGATCAGGTTCAGACCCTGATCCTAATCCTGTCTGGTATGTCTGCAATTTATGCTGCTGATGGACATCTGACCAATGACACTTATTACTCTGCTGGCAGAGGGACGCTGGCCGATCAGTTACCACCACGATCCAGGTGACTAATAACATTCCTCACCTTAATGAGACAAACATGAATATCCCTCTGTCCCTCTGTCCTCAGACCCTGTCTTTAGACCCTCTGTCCTCAGACTCTCTGTCCCTGGATCTTCAGTCCATGGACCCTCTGTCCTTTTGACACTCTTTCCTTAGACCCTCTGTCCTTAGACTCTGTCTTTGGACCCTCTTTCCTCTGACCCTCTGTCTTTGGACCCTCTGTCCTCTGGTCCCTCTGTCCTCAGACACACTGTCTTTGGACCCTCTGTCCTCAGATTCTCTGTCCCTGGACCTTTAGTCCTTGGACCCTCTGTCCTTTGGACTCTCTGTCCTTAGACTCTGCCTTTTGACCCTCTTTCCTTAGACCCTCTGTCTTTGGACCCTCTGTCCTCTGGTCCCTCTGTCCTCAGACCCACTGTCTTTGGACCCTCTGTCCTAGGATTCTCTGTCCCTGGACCTTTAGTCCTTGGACCCTCTGTCCTTTGGACTCTCTGTCCTTAGATTCTGCCTTTTGACCCTCTTTCCTTAGACCCTCTGTCTTTGGACCCTCTGTCCTCAAACCCACTGTCTTTGGACCCTCTGTCCTAGGATTCTCTGTCCCTGGACCTTCAGTCCTTGGACCCTCTGTCCTCAGACTCTCTGTCTTTGGACCCTCTGTCCTTAGACCCTGCCTTTGGACCCTCTTTCCTTAGACCCACGGTCGTTGGACCCTCTGTCCTCAGATTCTCTGTCCCTGGACCTTTGGTCTTTGGACCCTCTGTCCTTAGACCCTCTGTCCTTGGGCCATCACAGCTGATAAGAACTCTCTTTGAAACACACAGAAAGAGAACAGAAGTCATCCGAGGACAGAACCTTGTGGAACTCCGTCACTACCTTCGATGTTCTCGGAGAATTTTACATGAACAAACTGAGTTCTGTTTGAGAGACACGATTTGAATGTGCTCATTGTGAATTTCATGAATCAAGATACTGAGAAACCGTTTATTGCCAATGACTTTTCTGCAAAGGTGTTAATCATTTTATTTTAGTGAAAGCAGGTTGTCTTTAACCAGGGTGCTGTTCTGTGCAAATTTTCTGCCCGTGTCACCATGGGTTTCATCTGGGTGCTCCAACATGTTCTCCCTGTGTCAGCGTGGGTTTCCTCCAGGTGCTCCCACATGCTCTCACTGTGTCAGCGTGGGTTTCCTCCAGCTGATCCGATATCTTCTCCCCGTGTCAGCATTGATTTCCTCCAGGTGTTCTGACATGTTTTCCCTGTGTCAGTATGGGTTACCTCTGAGTGTTTTGACATGTTCTCCCCGTGTCTGCATGGGTTTCCTCCAGGTGCTCCAACATGTTTTTGCCATGTCAGCGTGGGTTTCCTCCGGGTGCTCCGACATTTTTGCCCTGTATCAGTGTGGGTTTCCTCCAGGTGCTCTGACATGTTCTCCCTGTATCAGTGTGGGTTTTCTCCAGGTGCTCTGACATGTTCTCCCTGTGTCAGCGTGGGTTTCCTCCAGGTGCTCTGACATGTTCTCCCTGTGTCAGCATGGGTTTTCTTCCAAGTGCTCTGACATGTTCTCCCTGTGTCAGCGTGGGTTTCCTCCAGGTGCTCCGACATGTTCTCCCCGTGTCAGCATTGGTTTCCTCCGAGTGTTTCGACATGTTTTCCCTGTGTCAGTGTGGGTTTCCTCCAGGTGATCTGACATGTTCTCCCTGTGTCAGTTTGGGTTTCCTCCAGGTGCTCTGCCTTTTTTTCCTCGTGTCAGCGTGGGTTTCCTCCATGTGCTCCGACATGTTTTCCCCGCGTCAGCGTGGGTTTCCTCCGAGTGTTTCGACATGTTCTCCCTGTGTCAGCATGGGTTTCCTTAAGGTGCGCCGACATGTTCTCCCTGTGTCAGTGTGGGTTTCCACCAGGTGCTCCGACATGTTCTCCCTGTGTCAGTGTGGGTTTCCTCCAGGTGCTCTGACATGTTCTCCCTGTGTCAGCATGGGTTTCCTCCAGGTGCTCTGACATGCTTCAGCTTCCTCCCACAGTCCAAAGACATGCAGGTTAATTGGTGACTCTAAATTGTCCGTAGGTGTGAATGTGAGTATGAATGGTTGTCCGTCTATATGTGTCAGTCCTGTGATAGTCTGGTGACCTGTCCAGGGTGAACCCCACCTCTCACCCAATGTCACCTGATGGGATCCACCCTCCACAACCCCCAACAAAATTAGCGGTTATGGAACCTGTCTCAGTGTCCAACTGATAGAAGGTGCTGAGCTAATGATGATACAGAAGTAAACATCTGTTCTGACTTTAGAAATGTTGATGCTAACAGTGATGCTAAGTCCAATTCTCCACCAGTTTCTAATATTCAATTTAATTCAATTTTATTTATAAAGCCCAATATCCCAAATCACAGCCTGCCTCAGACGCTTTACAGCAGACAACATCCCTCTGTCCTCTGTTCTTTGGACCCCCTGTCCTCTGTCCCTCTATCCTCTGGACCCTCACAGCTGATCAGGAAAAACTCTTTAACCTCAGGAAGTTACACTGAGGATGGATCTGTCCTCAGGACATACAGATGGACAGTAGATGTGGTAGAGAACAGATGAACATAATAAATGTACAGTGATCCATATGACACAGTGAGATATAAACAGAGACAGAGATACCTGTAATGTCTCTACTGTTTCAGGTCTGTACATCCCCCCTGTGGGACATCCTCAGACAGACAGATGGACAGATGAAAGGACAGATGGACTGATTAATGGACAGAGCTCTATAAACATGTAAATCTGACCTTACTATGTTTCAAAGGCGCAGCAGTGGGGGCGGCGGCTGAATGAAGCGGCACAGCTTTAAAAAGCGTCTTCAGTTCAGCGGCGTCTCCGTTTACACAGAGGTACGTCAGGAGACAGAGGACTCTTTGATAGTCAAATACCAGTCCACCATTATCACTGAGTGTGTGAGGGGACCTCCGGGGGCACAAGACACTCTAGCTGACTTCATTAGGACGTACACAGCTGAAGGACGAATGAACGTCTTCCTGCTGCTGATGTTTATTAACTTTTATCTGAACTCAGAGTTCAGAGAGGGTTTTTGCGTGTTTAATCCTTTAAACAAACAAATAAACACACAAATGCAACACAAAAAAGAGAGAAAAAAACAGAACAGACACTTTAAAAGACGTCTTCATCTATAAGGTTTAACTTGGCTTTTTAGGCACAACAATGTTAAGTGATGTGTATAAATAAATAAATGAATGTCTGAGTGGGGACCCGAGTCGTTATCATAGTCGCGGTGTTTGTCCCAGGTGTAGTGCCGGCGTTCTGCTCTGATTGTTCTTCAGCTTCTATCAGACAGATCTCCGTCTGAAACTCGACCTGTCGTTAATGTTCCTCTGACTGAGAGTGTTTGTTGGATGGGGATTCCCCAACCTACAAGGACGTCACCAGGTGACACACAAAGAGACTGAGTGTGCTTGTGTCACTGTGAGGACCGCCACAGGCTGAACAACATTTGGTGACTCCATCATTTTTTATTATCATTATTCTTATTTTCTTCAACGTTTTTCAATTACAGGCCATAGATTTTTCTCTATTATTTCCTCTGTGTGTGTGTGTGTGTGTGTGTGTGTGTGTGTGTTGAGGGGGCAGTTCCATGATCAGACATGATGTCAACAATGTTCAAACAAAATAAACTTCAAGAATTTAATCAGAAAATCTGTCGTCACTGTTGGCTCTGACAGGAAACATGTTAACAACACATCAACAATACGTCAACTACACATTTGTATCACATCAACAACACACTAAAAACTTGTCAAAAACATGTTAATAACACGTCAACAGCAAGTTAAAAACGTATCCACAAGACGCCAACAACATATCAACAATATGTTAACGCATCAACAATACATCAACAGCAGGTCAACAACATGTTTAGAACACATTAATTACATATTAACAACACAATAACAACATCTCAATAACTCGTCAATAACACATTTACAACATGTGAATAACTCATCAATAACACATTTACAACACGTTAATAACACACTAACAGCAGGTCAAAAACACACAAACATTCAAACATGTCAGCAACACGTCAATAACATGTCAACAACACAAACAGCAGGTCAACAGCACATTCATATCACGTCAACAACATATTAACATGTAAAAAACATGTTAACAATACGGTCATGGAGAAAATCCACAGAGAAGAACGGGTGTGAATTTGGACGCACTATGCGTCGTTCGGGCCCAAAGGGTTAAAACACATTAACAACACATGAACCACCTCTGGTGAATGTAGGTTCAGGGTTAGAAGTCCTCATTAAGACATTAAGACCAACCTTTGTCAGAGTCTTCTTCACCTCCTCAGAAACCTGAACCCTGAAACCCCCCCCCCCACACACACACACACACACACACACACACACAGTGTGGTGACATTTAGGTGGGTATATAAGCCGCCATGCCAGACGCTGGGAGCCACACGGACTCCTGCAGTGCCAAACTTACGAACTGTAACTCACCTGTTTGCTGCCCACTTGTCGCTCTGATCCAGGGACGTCTGACCTCACAGCATCATGCTCACCAGGTACGTCCATCTGTCTGTCTGTACGTCCGCTCTCTGTTTGTTTTATTCTGATTATAAAACAACAGTCATGTTAAAAACCAAGTCAACATCCCATAATTCAATGCTCCAAAGACACTGAGGACCAAACAGAGACAGACTGAGACATTTAGGGACTGTTCTGTATTTATCAGAGGAGGAGCAGGGTGGCTGTTTTTATTCTGACCCTCCCTGAATGACCAGAGGAAAATCTACCCTCCAACATAAATAAGATTTTTAAAACTTTGATGTTTGAAAGTTAAAATGTATTTATTTAGAATAACGTGATTTTAAATGAAATGTCACTATTTTAGGTTAAGGTTGTTTTTATTTTTTGGAGAGAAAGACCGTCAGAAATTTAATATAACAACAACAACAGCAATAAATTCTATTTTTTCTTTCACTTTCTGGCTGATAAAATGTTTTGATGATTTTTAAGGGAAACATGTCTTTAAAACCCCACCCACCTGATTTATTTTCATCGTCCCAATGATTTGTTTTTATCGTCTCTTCCCTTGTTGCACATGGTTGATCAAATTGCTCTCTTTTGGATTAGGTTGTACTTTTCAATGGCAACAAATTTCAGGGAAGTGACCGACACGTGGTTTTTCTCCTTCGTTTTTCTCCTTCGGCGTCTAACAGTGGTGTAATCCAGGTTCTCATTTCTAACAGCAGCCTTATGCTCAGTGATTCTCACTTTAAGATGAGGTTTTGTTCTTTGTTCCACGTCCATTAAAGCACAGGCATACTTTTTTAGACACTCACTGAGCGAGCCGATTTGTTTGTGCCGGTTCTTAATAAAAAGACCTAACCACAAAATCTGTGCCATTTCTACCTCTTTTAAAACAAAAGCAAGTTCAGAGGACGACAAATAATAGGATCACATTCTAGCCTAACCCTAGTTGCTGAACGTCTGAGATGGTCCTATGGCCGACCACCACCTGTTCCTATCTTATATGAACTTCCTGCTTTCAACGCTCTTTGTAAATTCTTTAAAGAATTTGAAACAATCTGCAGAAACTTTATGTGGAAAGAGAAGCATCCGTCCCAAATCACTGGGTGGAATCTCTCTGCCAACCGCCTTTGCGATGGAAGCTGTTAATGATCTAGCATGACCCACACTAACACAGGGAGAACATGTCGGAGCACCCGGAGGAAACCCACACTGACACAGGGGAGAACATGTCAGAGCACCCAGAGGAAACCCATGTTGACACAAGGAGAACATGTCGGAGCACCTGGAGGAAACCCATACTGACACAGGGCGAACATGTCTGAGCACCTGGAGGAAACCCACGCTGACACGGGGAGAACATGTCAGAGCACCTGGAGGAAACCCACGCTGACACGGGGGGAACATGTCAGAGCACCTGGAGGAAACCCACGCTGACACAGGGAGAACATGTCGGAGCACCCGGAGGAAACCCACGCTGACACGGGGAGAACATGTCAGAGCACCTGGAGGAAACCCACGCTGACACAGGAATAACATGTCAGAGCACCTGGAGGAAACCCGCACTGACACAGGGAGAACATGTCAGAGCACCTGGAGGAAACCTATGCAGACACAGGGAGAACATGTCAGAGCACCTGGAGGAAACCCACGCTGACACAGGGAGAACATGTCGGAGCACCTGGAGGAAACCCACACTGACACAGGGAGAACATGTCAGAGCACCTGGAGGAAACCAACGCTGACATGAAGAAAATGGACAAAAACACCAAAAACAAAGCAAAAAACAATTCCTTGGTTGTACCCCTTTTCTGACGTAGTTAAGTAACGAGCCAATCAGAGCGCAGCAGGAAGCAACAGGTGTGGCCTCTGTACGATGGCTCTGTGAGGACACAAAGTTTCTGTGACTGAAGGTTGTGTTTGTATCACAGGAAAGTTGTCCTTCTGTTGTCTCTGGCCGTCCTACTGGTGGAGGGGGATTTTGACGCCAACGGTGAGACACGTTAAAATCTGATGACATCACAGTCTGACAGACTTGTGACAGGTCATGTGACACATGTTTTGGGTCTGTGTTTCAGATGCTGGAATCCAAGCCATGTCCACAGGTAAGTCACCTGTCTGTCCCTCAGCTGTCTCTGTCCTCTCTTTCTCTCTGTGTCCTTCATCTGTCTCTGTCCTCTCTGTCCCTCAGATAAAGACTCCACGTCTGATGAAGCTCCCACAGGTGAGACACAAACTGTCTATGTGAATAAAAACAGTCAGTGATACATAAACATCTCTAAAGAATGTTAATTCAAATTTAACATACAGTTTACGAAATAAATGTTTTTGGGTTAGGGGTAGGGGTAGGGTTGATGTGTTTTCAGCTCTGTGAAAGTTCAATAAACAAACTTATGTTTTTGTTGTTATTGTTGATTTTGTTCATTCAGAGAGTATGAACGCCGTCTCACCTGATCAGCCAGGTAAGATCTGACACTCACTACCTGCTCAGGTACACTGTCCTCTATTTGCTCAGGTACGCTGTCCTCTACCTGCTCAGGTACACTACCTGCTCAGGTACTCTGTCCTCTACCTGCTCAGGTACACTACCTGCTCAGGTACTCTGTACCTCTGTACTCTACTTGCTCAGGTACTCTATACTCTACCTGCTTAGGTACTCTGTCCTCTACCTGCTCAGGTACTCTCACTTCCTGTGTTACTCTGACACCTGGTGGTTTAACATCAGAAGTGATGCTTATTAAAATGTCCCCATAAACCACCACAGTGAGACAGTGAACCCTCTGATGAGCCTTCCATCTGATGGTTCTTATTCAGACACACCAACAGAAGAACGTCTGATTAACATATTGATTGTCTTCAGACTTAAGACGGATTGATTGATTGGCTGATTGATTGACTATTGATTATAGATTAATTCATAAATATTCTCTGTTTGAAATGTTTGGTTCCAGATGAACCGCAGTATTATGGAGCAGGACCTTCAGGTAGGATGATGATGATGGTGGTGATGGTGATGATGACGATACCTGTTTACCTGTCGTTAACCCAACTGACTTGTGTTTCAGATACGACCAGCTCCAGTTCAGAGATTGCAGACGGTGAGAGCGCAACACATAAACAGTACACATATACACTTAACGGTATCTATCTATCTAGCAGCAGCGGCTGCTGATCTTTCAAACAGGGGAAGCTCCCTTTAAGTATTTCCAAAGCCCTGTCAGTCACAAAGGAGTTCAGCCTCTTAGACAATTCCTCCTATCATCATGCAGACAGCGATCGTCCTCTCCCACCTACTGCTCCATTAGGTCCCAGGGAAGCTGAGCCTCCCTGGAAGTGACGATTTTGTCGCATTTATCCAATGATCAATCAATCAATCAATTTTATTTATAAAGCCCAATATCACAAATACAATTTGCCTCACAGGGCTTTACAGCATACGACATCCCTCTGTCCTTTAGACCCTCACAGCGGATAAGGAAAAACTCACCAAAAAAACCCCTTTACCGGGGGGGAAAAAATGGTAGAAACCTCAGGAAGAGCAACTGAGGAGGGATCCCTCTTCCAGGACGGACAGACGTGCAGTAGATGTCGTACAGAACAGATCAGCATAACAAATTAACAGTAATCTGTATGACACAATACAGTAATCGGTATGACATCCTCGGTAATGACAGTAGCTTACAACAACATTCATGAAAGTAATAATACTGTCGTTATAGTTCTGGCTACTGTGGTACAATATGTTGAAAGTATATATTAGTATCAGGCAGTCTACATGTATGATAATATCATATGTCTATAATAGCAGTAGAAGTATGACTAATGATTAATGATGACAGCAGCAGCAGCAGCAGGAGGCATCTGGCAGGACCACGGCAGGAGCACAACCACACACGTCACACTATCCAGGCACCGCTGCAATACGAGTTAACCTGAGAGACAGTGGAGCACAAAGGCTCCGGAGAAGAAACCGAGTTAGTGACATCCAGAATGGCCGAGTAAAATAGATACAGTAATAGGATACGAGAGAGAGAGGGAGAGAGAGAGAGCGAGAGCGAGAGAGAGAGAGAGAGAGAGAGAGAGAGAGAAGGTGCCCAGTGCATTAAAGGTGGTCCTCCGGTTGACTAGGCCTAAGTCAGCCTAACTAGGGGCTGGTACAAGGCAAGCCCGAGCCAGCCCTAACTATAAGCTTTATCAAAGAGGAAAGTCTTAAGTCTAGCCTTAAATGTGGAGACGGTGTCTGCCTCCCGGACCGTAACAGGAAGATGATTCCACAGGAGAGGAGCCTGATAGCTGAAGGCTCTGGCTCCTGATCTACTTTTGGAGACTTTAGGGACCACGAGTAACCCTGCGTTCTCAGAGCGCAGAGTTCTGGTGGGATAATAAGGCACTATGAGCTCTCTAAGATATGATGGAGCTTGACCATTTAGAGCTTTATAAGTTAACAGTAGGATTTTAAATTCAATTCTGGATTTTACAGGGAGCCAGTGCAGAGAAGCTAAAACAGGAGAAATATGATCTGGTTTCTTAGTTCCTGTTAGTACACGTGCTGCTGCATTCTGAATTAGCTGAAGAGTTTTTAATGATTTACTAGAGCTACCTGATAGTAGAGAGTTACAGTAATCCAGCCTCGAGGTAACAAAAGCGTGGACCAATTTTTCTGCATCTTTTTGGGTCAAGATAGGCCTAATTTTTGCAATATTACGCAGATGAAAAAATGCAGTCCGTGAGGTTTGTTTTAAATGAGAATTGAAAGACAGATCTTGATCAAATGTTACTCCGAGGTTTCTTACGGTAGTGGTAGAGGCCAGAGCAATGCCATCGAGAGAAACTATGTCATCAGATAAAGAGTCTCTGAGTTGTTTGGGGCCAAGAACAATAACTTCAGTTTTGTTTGAATTTAACATCAGGAAATTGGTGCTCATCCAGGTTTTTATGTCTTTAAGACAATTATGAAGTTTAGTTAATTGATCCCTTTCTTCTGGCTTCATCGATAAATACAACTGTGTATCATCCGCATAACAATGGAAATTTATAGATTGATTTCTAATGATGTTACCTAAAGGAAGCATATATAGAATAAATAGGATTGGTCCAAGCACAGAACCTTGCGGAACTCCAAAACAAACTTTAGTACGTACGGATGATTCATTATGAACGTCAACAAATTGAAAACGATCAGATAAATAAGATTTAAACCAGCTTAGTGCAGAACCTTTTAGGTCAATTAGGTGTTCCAGTCTCTGTAACAGAATTTCATGGTCAACAGTGTCAAACGCTGCACTAAGATCTAATAGAACAAGTACAGAGACGAGTCCTTTGTCTGAAGCAATCAGAAGGTCATTTGTAATTTTCACTAGAGCTGTCTCAGTGCTATGATGCGCTCTAAATCCTGACTGTAATTCCTCAAATAAATTATTATCCTGGAGAAAATCACACAGCTGGTCTGCGACTACTTTCTCAAGGATCTTTGACATAAAGGTAAGATTAGATATTGGTCTATAGTTGGCTAACACCTCTGGATCCAGGGTGGGCTTTTTTAGTAGAGGTTTAATTACAGCTACCTTAAAAGACTGTGGTACATAGCCTGTTAATAAGGATATATTGATCATGTTGGGATGGGGTCTAAGAGACACGTTGATGATTTAGATGATGAAATCACTGCTGTCAATTCTTGAAGAGAAATTGGGGAGAAGGAATCTAAATAAATATTAGGTGTTACAGCTGTGTTTGAGGTTAGATAGGTACTATCTGAGGACAGGTCGTCATGAATTTTGCCTCTAATAGCTAGAATTTTGTCATTAAAGAAGCTCATAAAATCATTACTGCTAAGGGTTAAAGGAATACAAGGCTCAATAGAGCTTTGACTCTCAGTCAGCCTGGCTACAGTGCTGAAAAGAAACCTGGGGTTATTTTTGTTTTCTTCTATTAAAGCTGAGTAATAGTTTGCTCTGGCATTGCGGAGGCCCCTCTTATAAGTTTTGAGACTGTCTGCCCAGATTACACGAGATTCTTCCAGTTTGGTTAATCGCCAATTCCTTTCAAACTTTCGCGATATTTGCTTTAATTTACGGGTTTCAGAGTTATACCAAGGAGCGAACTTTCTTTGTTTTGTTAACTTCTTTTTAAGAGGAGCTACAGAGTCAAGTGTTGTTCGCAGCGAGCTTACGGCGCTATCAACAAATTGATCAATTCGGGAGAGGTTAAAATCGGTACGGGAAACCTCTGTTACTAAAGGACTTGGGATTGAATTTAACGACGGAATAATCATTTTCTTAAATTTTGCGACAGCACTATCTGATAAACATCTGGTATAGTAACTGTTGCTAAGTGGCGTGTAGTCGAGTAAAAAGAAATCAAAAGTAATCAAATAATGATCCGATAGCGAGGGATTCTGTGGAAAGACTGTTAGGTTATCAATTTCAATTCCATACGTCAGAACTAGATCGAGGGTATGGTTAAAACAGTGAGTGGGTTCACGTACACCCTGACTGAAGCCAATGGAGTCTAATAATGAGATAAACGCGGTAGCCAGGGAGTCATTATCAACGTCGACATGAATGTTAAAGTCGCCTACAATAACAACTTTATCTGATTTTAGAACTAAACTGGATAAAAACTCTGAGAATTCAGATATAAATTCAGAATACGGGCCAGGAGCACGGTACACAATAACAAATAAAAGTGGCTGCGAGGTTTTCCAGGTCGGATGTAAAAGACTAAGAACAAGGCTTTCAAAAGAATTATAATCTAGTTTAGGTTTGGCGCTGATTAACAGACTAGAGTTAAAAATGGCTGCAACTCCCCCTCCTCGGCCGCTGCCTCGAGGAATGTGGGTATTATTATGACTGGGAGGAGTGGATTCATTTAGACTGACATATTCATCTTGACACAGCCAGGTTTCAGTGAGACTGAGTAAATCAATATGATTATCTGATATTAATTCGTTTACTAACACTGCTTTAGATGAAAGAGACCTGATATTTAACAGTCCGCATTTAATTCTCCTGTTTTGTCTTTCTGTCACAGAAGAGGTTTTAATTTCTATGAGGTTGTTTTGCACAACTCCTCTTTGTTTAATTTTAGATTTAAATAATGTAGGTGGTCGGGGGACAGACACCATTGGTATAAAACTATGAAAACTATGGCTGGGTAAGTGAACTAGAAGCTCAGAGAGGCGTATAGGACTGCAGCTCTCTGTCCTGGTCTCAACTCTGGGTTGTCAGGGATTTAATCTGCTAATAAAATTTTCCAGGTTCCTAGAAATGAGAGCAGCTCCATCCAAAGTGGGATGAATGCCGTCTCTCCTAATGAGACCAGGTTTCCCCCAGAAAGTTTGCCAATTATTAACGAAACCCACATCGTTTGCTGGACACCACCTGGACAGCCAGCGATTGCGGCTAAACATGTCATCAGAGGTCAGATTAGGGAGGGGTCCAGAGAAAACTACGGAGTCCGACATCGTTTTTGCATATTCACACACCGAGGCAACATTAATTTTAGTGACCTCCGATTGGCGTAACCGGGTGTCATTGCCGCCGACGTGAATAACAATCTTACTGAATCTACGTTTATCTTTAGCCAGCAGTTTCAAATTTGATTCGATGTCGCCCGCTCTGGCTCCAGGGACACATTTGACTATGGCCGCTGGTGTTGCTAACTTCACGTTCCGCAAAATAGAGCTGCCAATAACCAGAGTTTTATCGTCAGCGGGTGTGTCGCTGAGTGGGGAAAAGCGGTTGGAGACGTGAACAGGCTGGTGGTGAGCCGTGGGCTTCGGCTTGGAGCTATGCTTCTGGCGCACACTTATCCAACGTCCCGGCTGAACGGGAGTTACCGGAGGACCGCTAGCAGGAGCTAAGGCTATGCTATGTGGCTCCGCACCGGCTACAGGGGACTGGCTAACTACCGCAGCTGCAGAGTGGTTTTCCATGGTGCGTAGCCGAGCTTCTAATTCACTAAGCCTCACCTCCAACGCAGCAAATAAGCTACACTTGTTACAATTACCACTGTCACTAAAGGAGGCAGAGGCATAACTGAACATGTGGCACACCGGGCAAGAGAGAGCAGAGGGAGAAGCCATCGCTAGCAGTAAAGCTAATGTAGCTACCAAGGCTAGTGACGTGCAAACAACAGCTAAGAGATTAGCGAGAAAGTCGTAGAAAGGAGGAGAGCTATGAGTGCTTCAACAGAACTAGTGTGGGTTAAGACTTGGAGTAGACGTTTTAAGCAACTGAAGTGAGAAAGCAGAAAGCAGGCTAGTAGAATTCACCAGAGCACAGAGAGTACAGAGACGCTGCCACAGAAACACCGGAAATGACACAACTTGCTTACCGCAATACGTCAGCGATACGTGAGCGTCTCACTTTGCTGCATGAAAAAACCCATTATAGTCATGATGTGAAACGCATCCTAGTGCACGTTTAATTTAATGTCAGTTCTTATTTTAATGTAAATTCAATAGTGCATATTTGACCATTTCTTCTATGAAATTTTAGGGGAAGTTCAGCCTCCCTTGTTGTCTCATGGCAATCGCATCTGCTATCTACCTGTCTGTCTGTCTGTCTGTCTGTCTACCTACTTACCTATAATGGCCTCCTGTTGACTTCCATCCAGTGTGACCCCAGGAACCAATAAAACGCTCGTCACATCTTCGCATCATATGCAGTTCGACCTAAGACAACTTTGACCGATAAAGTTGCGACCAATAAGACAGAAGTATGTGTGGACGTGATTGTTGCCGTGTCGACCATGTTATACTGACCATGGAAGTACAAGCTGGCTCATATGAGAGTTCGGAGGCATGGAACGTACGAACATGTAAAATGTACCAATAACATCACAATATTTATTAGGATGCTAGCACACATTAGCTAGCATGCTTGCATTCAGTGTCTGTCACATCAGGCGCCGTCCGCACCCAGCACAAATATTGCTCGGCAGGTGACGGTTGCTCACCTTTAGTTGATCCCTAGTCCTTCATTTAGGCATTCCTGACCTCAACTTTTCTTTGTCCTGTGTCTGTTTGTGCACGTGGCCCTGAAGTCTTGTGCCCTTATGTGGGATGTATGGGGGGTTTATGCTAAATTGGATCAACTGGCACCCTAACCTGCATGTTTTACTGTCTATCACTGCCAATTAGTATGCATTGTCCCTGCTCAAATAAACTCAATAAAGTAAAGTAACCCTAGCCAACATCTGTATGTGGGTATAAAATGGGCAACAGGGGTAATGCTTGGACCACCTGGGTTACCAAGCGGGGATGGGCCCAAAATAGATGCCTTATCTGGGCCCAACCTGGATAAACCCACCCAGGTGGGCAGTTGTCTCAGGGCCATTACGGACCACGTGGACGATCCTACACATCCTATGAATGAGACTTGATATTGGTGAATGACACTCTGTGACTTCATTTATCAGTAGCGCTTCACGTTCTCGTTCATCAGTCCATTTCTTCATGTATTCATGTGGTCATCCATTTATTAATCTTTTTTTATCATTGTCCTGTTTTATTTTAATATTTTGTTGTTTTTTAAGCTCCAGCAGCCAATCAGGTGACAGCACCTGGTACGTCCTGTTTACTTGTTTTAACTCTGAATATCTGTGTTTCTATAAACATTTTGGTTGGTTGGTTGGTTGATTGATTGATTGATTGATTGATTGATTGATTGATTGATTGATTGATTGATTGATTGATTGGATAATTGGTTGGTTGGATAATTGATTGATTGATTGATTGATTGATTGATTGATTGATTGACTGATTTCAGAACCTGCTGCAGCCACCGCCATCAGTGTGGAGGAAGAAGATGGTGAGACAAAAACATGATTTATGACTTTTAAAATTAGATAGACTTTCAGGGCTGTGTATGACTCTGAGCTCTTTGTATTTATTTATTTATTTATTCATTTTGTCATGTTTGTTTCTTGACGCAAATTTTATTGACTTGATGCTTTTAAGAAAAACATTTTATTTACTACTGAATGTATTTTTTTATGTTTTTTTTATATATATATATATTTTGGAGCATTTTAGCCTTTAATTGACAGGACAGATAAGTGTGAAAGGGGGGGAGAGAGAGTGGGAGAGATATGCAGGAAATGGCCACAGGCTGGAGTCGAACCCGGGCCCCTGCGGCAACAGCCCTGTACATGGGGTGCCTGCTCTATCCACTAAGCCACTGACACCCCTATTGAATGTGCTTTTAACATTTTTTTTTTTAACATCTTAGACAAAATAGAAAATTTACAGTTAAACAGACACCACACAGGATTATCAAGACCTATGTTTGTATCAAAAGTATACAGGCACATGTGTAACAGAGGGTTTGACATGTTGCTGACTAAAAACTCACTAAAGCATCTAAAGCCTAGCTAGTTAGCAGTTAGCAGCACTGTTGAGAGAAGTTTGCCTCCTGTCTTAGTAAAGTTTAGGAAAAAGTTGATGTTTTGAGTTACAATAAATTTCTGACAGAGAGGGCCTTTTGGTAGAGCCATGAAGGTAAATAATACTTAGCATTAGCAGCCTTGTTAGGAGTTAGCAATAGCAGCCTTGTTAAAGGGTTAGTATTAGCAGCCTTGTTAAAGCAGCCTTTGCTCAAAAGCTAATGGGAGCTAATGGGAGCTAGCAGGAGCTAACAACCTAACATCATTGAGCTTTCCAGAGACAGGAGGAATATGATTGGCTGACTTTAATGACATAAAAATTCTGCCCAATAAAATTATGTAATCATGAAAATACTAAAGATGAAATAAAACTTTTATATTTCATCACATCTGTATTAATGATTGAGGTTTATTTGTTTGTCTTACAGAAGATGAGAGCTCTGACTCTGAAGAAGGAGGAAAGAAACATTTCAGCTCACGCTCGGCCAAACCTCAGAGTCCCGCCCTCCCACCACAAAGCCCCGCCCATGTCATTGATAGCCCTGCTGTCCCCCGTCAACCAATCATTCCTCAGCCGAAAGCTCTGGTGAGAAACCGGACATCCAAGAGACGATCCAGGACCAACCGGCGCCAGATATAAACCACCAACCCATATGTGGCTATAAAAATATGAATCACATGTGTGAACATATTTACTCTGATAAACCTGTGTACTGTACAAACACACATGTTTAAACACATGTTAATGCACATGATCATTCTGATGGATCCAGGGGCCATTTTCAATCTAATTTTATTTGAACATTGTGTTTGGATTCTACGTCTCCTCTAACAGAATGAAATCAATTAAGACATGAGAAGAAGTCCCTGAATCTGAATCACAGTTAAAACTGACATGAATTGATTTTCTGGATTGTTTGTGTCTTTGTAATTTGGGGATGAAGTCGTAACATTAAATGGGTTTGTCAACTATAATGCACAACTCAACATTTCAGACTATTTTTGAATATTTGTCAGGTAGAAACCTTTTATATGTTTCATGAATTAAACCTCTGATATGTTTCATGAATTAAGCCTCTGATATGTTTCATGAATTATATGTTTGTATGTATGTAAATTAAAGAGGAGAGGAGAGGAAACAAGGGGAGGAGAGGAAGGCCAACTTAGCACAAAGGATGTACTGTCTGAGAACAGAATCACTGACTGTTGCAATGAAGACTCAGTGTTTGCTGTCTGTGGCAAATGTTTCCTCATGTGTGTTCTTCTCTGTGTCCATGTTTATCTTTGTCTCTTTGTGTTGTCATCGCTGTTGGTCTCTCTTCGTGATTTCCTTGTTCCTGGTTCTGTTTATCAAACTCACCCATCTGCTATCAGTTCATCAAGTACCCCTGCATCTCATCACTTCATCAACATGCAGTGTCTCTACACCATCATACTGCCAGATTACAGTCTGACTTGTCATGATAGCTGCACACACCGCTCACTGATTTACACCAGAGGGGTATTCCAGGTAGGAGGTTCAACAAACTCTGAGTCTAACCCTGAACTCTGAGTTGATTTACCCTGAGATGGGAAACTCTGAGTTACCGGTTCCAGAACAGCTGATTTGAGTTAGTTCAGTCAACTCTGAGTATGTTCACTCTGAGTTAAGCCGACAATAAAAAGCCATCATCAATGGAGCTCCGACTCCACCATTCACCATGGCAACAGGTAAATAAAAGACAGCGCCTCCATTTTAATGCAGTGGATGTAGAGATATTAATGCATGTGTAGCAGACGGTGCACGTTTATCTTTAAAAGAAGAGCCTGAGTCAGAGCGAGGAAAGTGTAAATAAGTTAACCATAAAGTTAATAAAAAAATTCTATTCAGTGTTGTCTGTTTATTCATCATTTATCAGACTTACATTTCCTTAATGAAGATAAAGTGGTGGAATCTGACTGTGTATCAGGCTGTAGATACATTACATTATATTAATAATATATAATAATATATTTGTTTAGATTTAATCTGATGGGGAAAAACACAGGAGGCAGCAACTGAAAAATAGGAAGATTTAAAACATAGAGGCTAGGCTATAGATCAAAGACATAAAGACATGACTGTAAACTCACAGTCTGACCCAGTAATAATATGTTTGGTGATTTGCACTTGAAAAGACGTTGAGGTTAAAATACAGTAAATTTTAAAATGTTGGACATCTATTTGTATCTTGACTGAACAGCATTCAGTGACTTTATTTCAGCTACAAATGTAGTAAATTTAAAGACACTGAAATGCTGCACCATTGCTCACTCAGAAATATTAACATATAATCCCCAATATTAGGCTATAGGAATTATGTTCCATCAGTGCGACCAATGACATCAGTGATGGAGATCATTAGTTATTGATACTACCTTTCTAAAGCTTCATAAAATGTAAATAATTAGACCTACACATTATGTGCAATAAACATGTCGAGCTGCTCTAACAGACTGACAGTCTGATCCTTGTGCAGTGTTATAAACAATAATAAATATAAAAAGGACAGAGGTTTGATTCTGAGCTGAGGGTGAATTCTCGCTGTGTAATATTTGAATGTAAAGACAAAAACTGATGTCCAAAAAAGCGACTGCTGTGCATAAATTCAGTAACTTAAGACAGTCCTGAGTAACAAACTAATATCCAGCAGGATTTAGACTGTGACAGACGGTAAATCTCCGCTAATGAATGCGCTTCGATACAAGCTTTGACACGGACTGAACGAATGAGGAAATGAAACAGCGTGTAAGAGGGAGGAGACAGAGGAAAACTCAGGGTTTCTTAAAGAAAACCTGCCGTCGAGCAGGTTATGTTCACAGAGTCAGTTGCCATGGTGATTGACTCAGAGTTTGATTTACCTCTTTCTGGAACTGAAAACCCAGGGAGTCCCTCATTTCAGGGTTAACATACTCAGAGTTTTCACTAAACCCGCTTCCTGGAATACCCCTCTGGTATTTTGTTTCCTTATGCTTTCACATTGTTGACCTGTTTTTATCTGAGCTCTATGACACCACTCACCTGCCTGCCAGTTTCACCTGCCCCAGACATACCAGCCTCATGTCAACAACCTCCAATCCTCCTGATGGACCCCGGACTCCCATCCCTCACCACCACATCCCACATCATCATCATCATCATCCTTTGTGGCAATAAACCTTTTTCACCATCATCAGTCTGTGTTCTATGTTTGGTTCTACTCATGATCACAACAGATGCATGGTCCAAATATCAGATCAAAAATCACCAGCACTTCAGCTGCTCTCCAAGGAACAAGGCATATATGACAGTGTGGCCAAACATCAGACCAACATATTGTGATGACACTACAGTAATGGGGCTCACTACAAAAAACAGCAAAGGTGCGTATAAGAATGAGAGTAGGGACAAGTTCATATGCTGTCACAGCAACTATCTATCTCTTAATGCTGAGAAAACAAAGGCGACTTCAGAAAAACTAAAACTGATCAGTCACCTGTTTATCTGTAAACAACACCTCTAAATAGCTTCAAGTTCTCAGACATCCAGATCACAGACTGTCTCCTGGCCTCAGAACATCAGAGACTTCCTGATGTGTAAGAAACTCGGCCTGTCCACAAAAACTCTCACTAGCTTCTATTGGTCCGCAACAGAAAGCATCTCCACTGGATGGTTCAGCAACACCACAGTACAGGATCATGAACACCTGATCAGGTCAATGATCACCATCACCTCACATACAGGACGTTTACGTCACCTGCTGCAGGAAGAGGCAGTCTGTATTTTAAATGTACCTGACAATAAACTTGAGCTATGGCAACGAGTGATGCCAGATGTTAGCATATATTAGCTTAGTCGAATCATCCAAACAACAACAGCAACCCTGAAAATTACAGTTCAGCATGTTAAAACACAATCAACAAAACAGCAGTCACAATTATTGGTATCTTTGTTAGACAATGCAGCGCTTCCATCCCTGAGGGGCATCGTTAGCCTGAGCAACAGCTTACAGGTATGACATCACTACTTCCAGTGGCAGTTTGGCATCACAGCTGTTGCAACGTTAATACTCATGTGCTTGTTCCTTGTACTGATTCTTTGTATGAGTATATCAGGTGGCCTCTCAGCTGCCATCTGATCTTGTTTAGTCCGTTTCTCAAAGAGCAGCAGTTAAAGTTCATAGAAACAGCAAAGAAATGTCAACTGAAAGGTCAGGGAACATGTAATGATGATTTAATACTGCTGCGTTAAAGCTATAAGTTTATAGTATAGTTCATAATAGAGCTAAAAGTTTATAGTGTAGGCCACGTTGGAGCTATAAGTTTATAGTGTAGGCCACGTTAAAGCTATAAGTTTAAAGTGTAGGCCATGTTAAAGCTATAAGTTTATGGTGTAGTTCACATTAGAGCTATAAGTTTATGGTGTAGGCTACGTTAGAGCTATAAGTTTATGGTGTAGTTCACATTAGAGCTATAAGTTTATGGTGTAGGCCACGTTAAAGCTATAAGTTTATGGTGTAGTTCACATTAGAGCTATAAGTTTATGGTGTAGGCCACGTTAGAGCTATAAGTTTATGGTGTAGTTCACATTAGAGCTATAAGTTTATGGTGTGGGCCACGTTAGAGCTATAAGTTTATGGTGTAGGCCACGTTAGAGCTATAAGTTTATGGTGTAGTTCACATTAGAGCTATGAGTTTATGGTGTAGTTCACATGAGAGCTATAAGTTTATGGTGTAGGGCATGTTAAAGCTATAAGTTTATGGTGTAGGCTACGTTAGAACTATAAGTTTATGGTGTAGGCTACGTTAGAGCTATAACTTTATGGTGTAGGGCATGTTAAAGCTATAAGTTTAAAGTGTAGGGCACATTAGAGCTATAAGTTTGTGGTGTAGTTCACATTAGAGCTATAAGTTTATAGTGAAGTTCACATTAGAGTGATAAGTTTATGGTGTAGTTCACATTAGAGCTATAAGTTTATGGTGTAGGCTACGTTAGAGCTATAAATGGTGTAGGGCATGTTAAAGCTATAAGTTTAAAGTGTAGGGCACATTAGAGCTATAAGTTTATGGTGTAGTTCACATTAGAGCTATAAGTTTATGGTGTAGGCTACGTTAGAGCTATAAGTTTATGGTGTAGGCCACGTTAGAGCTATAAGTTTATGGTGTAGTTCACATTAGAGCTATAAGTTTATGGTGTAGGCTACGTTAGAGCTATAAGTTTATGGTGTAGGCCACGTTAGAGCTATAAGTTTATGGTGTAGTTCACATAAGAGCTATAAGTTTATGGTGTAGTTCACATAAGAGCTATAAGTTTATGGTGTAGGCTATGTTAGAGCTATAAGTTTATGGTGTAGGGCATGTTAAAGCTATAAGTTTATGGTGTAGTTCACATTAGAGCTATAAGTTTATGGTGTAGTTCACATTAGAGCTAAAAGTTTATGGTGTAGTTCACATTAGAGCTAAAAGTTTATGGTGTAGTTCACATTAGAGCTATAAGTTTATGGTGTAGTTCACATTAGAGCTATAAGTTTATGGTGTAGTTCACATTAGAGCTAAAAGTTTATGGTGTAGTTCACATTAGAGCTATAAGTTTATGGTGTAGTTCACATTAGAGCTATAAGTTTATGGTGTAGGCCACGTTAGAACTATAAGTTTATGGTGTAGGCTACGTTAGAGCTATAAGTTTATGGTGTAGGGCATGTTAAAGCTATAAGTTTAAAGTGTAGGGCATATTAGAGCTATAAGTTTATGGTGTAGTTCACATTAGAGCGATAAGTTTATGGCTTAGTTCACATTAGAGCTATAAGTTTATGGTGTAGGCCACGTTAGAGCTATAAGTTTATGGTGTAGGCCACGTTAGAGCTATAAGTTTATGATGTAGGTTAACTAAACTTCATAATTGTCTTAAAGACATAAAAACCTGGATGAGCACCAATTTCCTGATGTTAAATTCAGACAAAACTGAAGTTATTGTTCTTGGCCCCAAACAACTCAGAGACTCTTTATCTGATGACATAGTTTCTCTCGATGGCATTGCTCTGGCCTCTACGACTACCGTAAGAAACCTCGGAGTAACATTTGATCAAGATCTGTCTTTCAATTCTCATTTAAAACAAACCTCACGGACTGCATTTTTTCATCTGCGTAATATTGCAAGAATTAGGCCTATCTTGACCCAAAGAGATGCAGAAAAATTGGTCCACGCTTTTGTTACCTCAAGGCTGGATTACTGTAACTCTCTACTATCAGGTAGCTCTAGTAAATCATTAAAAACTCTTCAGCTAATTCAGAATGCAGCAGCACGTGTACTAACAGGAACTAAGAAACCAGATCATATTTCTCCTGTTTTAGCTTCTCTGCACTGGCTCCCTGTAAAATCCAGAATTGAATTTAAAATCCTAATGTTAACTTATAAAGCTCTAAATGGTCAAGTTCCGTCATATCGTAGAGAGCTCATAGTGCCATATTATCCCACCAGAACTCTGCGCTCTGAGAACGCAGGGTTACTCGTGGTCCCTAAAGTCTCCAAAAGTAGATCAGGAACCAGAGCCTTCAGCTATCAGGCTCCTCTCCTGTGGAATCATCTTCCTGTTACGGTCCGGGAGGCAGACACCGTCTCCACATTTAAGGCTAGACTTAAGACTTTCCTCTTTGATAAAGCTTATAGTTAGGGCTGGCTCATGCTTGCCTTGTACCAGCCCCTAGTTAGGCTGACTTAGGCCTAGTCTACCGGAGGACCACCTATAATGCACCGGGCACCTTCTCTCTCTCGCGCTCTCGCTCTCTCTCTCTCTCTCCCGCTCTCTCTCGTATCCTATTACTGTATCTTTTTTATTCGGCCATTCTGGATGTCACTAACTCGGCTTCTTCTCCGGAACCTTTGTGCTCCACTATCTCTCAGGTTAACTCGTATTGCAGCGGTGCCTGGATAGTGTGACGTGTGTGGTTGTGCTGCTGCCGTGGTCCTGCCAGATGCCTGCTGCTGCTGCTGCCATCATTAATCATTAGTCATACTTCTACTGCTATTATAGACATATGATATTATCCTACATGTATACTGCCTGATACTAATATATACTTTCAACATATTGTACCACAGTAGCCAGAACTATAACGACAGTATTATTACTTTCATTGTTGTAAGCTACTGTCATTACCAAGGATGTCATACAGATTACTGTATTGTGTCATACAGATTACTGTTAATTTGTTATGCTGATCTGTTCTGTACGACATCTACTGCACGTCTGTCCGTCCTGGAAGAGGGATCCCTCCTCAGTTGCTCTTCCTGAGGTTTCTACCATTTTTTTTCCACTTTAAAGGGGTTTTTTGGGGAGTTTTTCCTTATCCGCTGTGAGGGTCTAAAGGACAGAGGGATGTCGTATGCTGTAAAGCCCTGTGAGGCAAATTGTATTTGTGATATTGGGCTTTATAAATAAAATTGAATTGAATTGAATTGAATTGAATTGTAGGGCATGTTAAAGCTATAAGTTTATGGTGTAGGCCATGTTAGAGCTATAAGTTTATAGTGTAGGCCACGTTAAAGCTATAAGTTTATGGTGTAGGCCACGTTAGAGCTATAAGTTTATGGTGTAGGCCACGTTAAAGCTATAAGTTTATGGTGTAGGCCACGTTAGAGCTATAAGTTTATGGTGTAGGCCACATTAGAGCTATAAGTTTATGGTGTAGGCCACATTAAAGCTATAAGTTTATGGTGTAGGGCATGTTAAAGCTATAAGTTTATGGTGTAGGCCATGTTAAAGCTATAAGTTTATGGTGTAGTTCACGTTAGAGCTATAAGTTTATGGTGTAGGCCACGTTAGAGCTATAAGTTTATGGTGTAGTTCACATTAGAGCGATTAGTTTATGGTGTAGGCCACATTAGAGCTATAAGTTTATGGTGTAGGCCACGTTAGAGCTATTAGTTTATGGTGTAGGCCACATTAGAGCTATAAGTTTATGGTGAAGGCCACGTTAGAGCTATAAGTTTATGGTGTAGGCCACATTAGAGCTATAAGTTTATGGTGTAGGCCACGTTAGAGCTATACGTTTATGGTGTAGGCCACGTTAGAGCTATAAGTTTATGGTGTAGGGCATGTTAAAGCTATAAGTTTATGGTGTAGGGCATGTAAGGGCTATGCATTTATGGTGTAGGCCACATTAGAGCTATAAGTTTATGGTGTAGGCCACGTTAGAGCTATAAGTTTATGGTGTAGGCCACGTTAGAGCTATAAGTTTATGGTGTAGGGCATGTTAAAGCTATAAGTTTATGGTGTAGGGCATGTTAGAGCAATGCATTTATGGTGTAGGCCACGTTAGAGCTATACGTTTATGGTGTAGGGCATGTTAGAGCTATACATTTATGGTGTAGGCCATGTTAAAGCTATAAGTTTATGGTGTAGGCCACGTTAGAGCTATAAGTTTATGGTGTAGTTCACATTAGAGATATTAGTTTATGGTGTAGGCCACATTAGAGCTATAAGTTTATGGTGTAGGCCACGTTAGAACTATTAGTTTATGGTGTAGTTCACATTAGAGCTATAAGTTTATGGTGTAGTTCACATTAGAGCTATAAGTTTATGGTGTAGGGCATGTTAGAGCTATATGTTTATGGTGTAGGCCATGTTAAAGCTATAAGTTTATGGTGTAGGGCATGTTAGAGCTATACATTTATGGTGTAGTTAACGTTAGAGCTATGAGTTTATGGTGTAGTTCACGTTAGAGCTATAAGTTTATGGTGTAGTCCACATTAGAGCTATATTTTTATGGTGTAGGCCACGTTAGAGCTATAAGTTTATGGTGTAGGGCATGTTAGAGCTATACGTTTATGGTGTAGGCCATGTTAGAGCTATAAGTTTGTGGTGTAGTTCAAATTAGAGCTATTAGTTTATGGTGTAGGCCACATTAGAGCTATGAGTTTATGGTGTAGGCCACGTTAGAGCTATAAGTTTATGGTGTAGGGCATGTTAGAGCTATACATTTATGGTGTAGGCCACATTAGAGCTATAAGTTTATGGTGTAGTTCACATTAGAGCTATACGTTTATGGTGTAGGGCATGTTAGAGCTATATGTTTATGGTGTAGGCCTATAAGTCTCTCTTTCTGTCTCTGACTCTGTCTCTCTGTCTCTGTCTCTCTCTCTCTCTCTCTTTGTCTGTCACTGTCTCTGCGTGTCTCTCTCTCTGTCTCTATCTCTGTCTGTCTGATTGTGTCATACGGATTACTATTAATGTATCATGTTGATCTGTTCTGCACGACATCTATTGCACGTCTGTCTGTTTTTCCTGATCTGCTGTGAGGGTCCAAAGGACAGAGGGATGTCGTATGCTGTAAAGCCCTTTGAGGCAAATTGTGAGTTGTGATATTGGGCTTTATAAATAAAATTGAATTGAACTGAAAAAAGAGGCCTGCAGGAGGAAAATAGAAATCTCCTACTCAAATCAATTAAAAATTCTTGAGAGTTGCAACAACAAACTCATCCCAACCGTCACTGCAGGCTGTGTCTCTGTCTACCTGATTAATATAAGTGGATCTCAGGAGCAATAAGAGTGGAAATGCTGAAGCAGGTGACGACCTATCAGCTGTTCTCAAAAAGCTAAAGAAAATCAATGAACGGATGGACAAGATGCACTCTGGCTTTGAGAAGATGCTGGATGGCACCATCATGGAACTACAGCGGTCTTCAGAGGATACATTTTTGGGCAAGATCGACTCCTTGCGTGATAATATGAGCAAGGTAGTTAAAGACAATAAAAAAGAAATGAACGGTGAAATGGAGCAGATGACCAAACTGATTAAGACAAATCTGGATCTGGAAATTGGTCAGATAATGTCAAGAATTGATCAATTGGAAGTAAAATTGAATGTGTGTAAAGTAAAGAAGCCAACGTTTGATCCCAGCACCTCTATCATCATATCGGGGCTCCCCTTTGCGGATGGTGAAGTCATAAAAGACAGAGTGGAGAGCCTGTTGCACGAGGGGATGGGGTGCAACCTAGTGCCGACCTTGATTGTGGCGGAGAGGATGAAGCCGCAGGACCGAGGCCCCGGCAATCATATAGGTGGAGTTGAGCTCCATGGTGACCTGTGGTCAGCCAAAAGCCCATGCGGAGAGGCTGATTGATTTAAACTTCCGCAGGCTTCTGGGAGAGATTCGTCTGGAAAAGACTTCTTCATTGCAGGCAATGGTAGGCTGCTTAAAAGAGAATCCAGAGGTGATGCGGGGAGAGGTGGACGTAGGAGAAGCAGGGACGAGTGAGGTGAAGCAGCCCTTGAAGAAACTGTCTACCTGGCACAATGGAATTCGAACGGCTGGACTCCAAGAAACTGTGAGTTAAGGACTACTATTATACAGTCTGTACGTCTTGATATAATTGCCTTGAATGAAACTCACTTACCTGGAGATTCCAGTATTGAACCGGATGGGTATGTGTATTATGGACAAAATAGACGTGAGGGCTTGTAAGGGATCTGGTGGGGTTGGTGTTTGTGTGTGTACTGATTTATTGAAACGATATAAAACTGAAATAACAGACAAGCAGTTTGATGGAATATTAGGTGTTAAGTTTTCTCATTTATTTTCTGATTATACTTTTCGTTGTTTTTTCCTGTTACCTCCCCAATGAAACATCTCCTTGGGGGCATGATTCATTGAGTTTCTTTAATCACCTGTTAAGCCAGGTATATCTGTATGCTGAAGTGGAAGCGATTTATATATGTGGGGATCTAAACAGTAGAGTGGGGAACTTGGAGAATTACTTGAAGGAAGTGGATGAAATTCCGTTAAGGGTTAATTTAGACAGTTATATTAATTAACATGGAGAGGTATTAATTGATTTTCTTAAGGATGCTAAGCTGTGTATTTTAAATGGGAGGATTTGCCCCTTGAGTGATAATTATACTTTGATATCCACTAAGGGAAAAGCTGTTGCTGATTATATTATCACGCCCTTTGAGTGCTTGGAAAATTGTATCTCTTTTGAGGTGTTAACTTCCACTGCTTTAGCTGAACAGTGCAATTGTGTCACTTTAATTGGAGAACATTCAAGTCTTCCAGATCATTCTCTTTTACTACTTTAATTTAAAGCAAATATTGACTGTTATGAACAAGCAAAATGAACTGGGGTAAAAGAAAAAGTGTGTGAAGAGGTAAAGAAAAGAACAGGAAGAAAATGACCAAATAATTTCTTAGAGTCAGCTCAGAGATGCTCTGAATTATTTCACTTAACAGATCAATTAGAATATAGTGTTTCTCAGGAGGGACTAGATATCTGGTATAATAATTTCTGTAACCTACTTCATCGCAAATTGGGCAACAGAGGTGAAAAGTACATCAAAAAACAAACAAATACCAAATCCAAAAGGCCATATTGGAATAAGGTGCTACATAATTTGTTTCAGGCAGTCTGTAGCTCAGAGCGCCAGATTTTAAAATGTAAAGAAAGTGAGTCAGAAAGTCCATTTGAATAACTATAAAACCTGCAGATATCAATTTGATTATATAAAAAAAAATAGACTATATAAAGGAAGAATCAAAGAGCAATGATAATGCATTTAGACCAAGTGTACACATCAAACCCAAATATTTCTGGGGTATTATTAATAAACTGAGACCCAGACGAACAATGAAAATACCAATGGAAGTATTGAGTTTAGATGGTACTGTGATTTATGAAAAGTCATTAGTAATGAAAAAGTGGGAAGATGGATTTAAAGGATTGTTTACACCTGATAAAAATGAGTTTGATGATATATTTTATAGAGATGTTTGTTCAATAAAAGGTCAAATTGAAAATAATATATCAAAGGCATGTAAGAGATTCCTACTTAAGTATTTAAGTCTCCCAAATTGTTGCATATCTTACATTGCTTATTTAAAAGGTGCTTTAATCTGGAAATTTTTCCCTCATTGTGGAATAGAGCGATTTTTAACCCCATAGTAACATCTCATAAAGACGACCCTCGAGTACCCCTAAATTATAGAGGAATAAGTTTACTGAGCACAGTGTATAAATTATATTCTTCTATACTCAATGAGAGGCTCCAATTTTTTCTTGAAGAGACAAATGTGTTGGTTGAAGAACAAAATGGGTTTAGGAAAGGAAGGGCCTGTGTTGATCACATTCATACTGTTTGTACAGTTATCTCAAACAGATTAAAAATGGGTGGGCCTACTTTTGTTTGTTGAATATGGATTTCCAGAAGGCCTTTGATTCTGTAAATAGAAATGTCTAACTGTATAAACTACCGGAAATTGGAATAAACGGTAAATTCTATAATGCTGTGAAGAAAATCTATGGTGATCCAGAAGCCTGTGTCAGGGTAAATGATGCAAGGACAGGGTGGTTTCCTGCAACAGTAGGAGTAAAACAGGGTGACGATTTCTCACCTACGTTATTTTCAGTGTATATAAATTATCTTGTTACGGGAGGGGGATCTTGTTAAGGGGTGAGATGTGGTGAGGAAACTCTGAGTGCCCTTTTGTATGCAGACGATTTTGTTACACTGTCTGCCTGGAGAGGACGGTGCGACTGCATGGAATATATTTATTTATTTAGCTAAATAGTTCCAGTGCATTTATCATGTCTCGAAATACAGCCATTAAGCTCAACACTCATTTCATCAGCACTACTTAGACATGTGCTGTTCATGACAAAAACGGCATGAAGAAAGGTGTTCGCCTATTACACTTTAATCTTTGAATTGTATTTCAAATTACACGTTGTATTTTGGGACAGGGATACCACTGGTTCATGCTGTAATTCAGGCCGGGAGTCTGATCAGACTAATTGCCATAAACATATAAATACTGCGGTGACCCTCGTGCGTAATTGCGCAAGAAGGCACTGGCACATAGGCCTACTCCTTTTTGCCTCCACCTTTAATAAATGTGATTGTTTATGTCGCACATCAATGTCAAACATCCTCAAATTTAAAGGCAACACATTAACTACATGTTGGTAAAGGAGTAGATATATTCGGTCTACCTTTAGATCAGACCACTTTTTTTTTCTCTGTCACTGTCCGTGCAGTCCCACAGACACAGCTGACAGCATCAGCAACGTTGATGTGTTGCCACTTTTTTCGCTTTCTTTTATTAGTGATCCCGCTGCTGTGGCCACCAGATAAAATCTTTCTTCAGTCCTGTTAAAGGGTCTCTAGCTCAGTCTCGGAGAAATTCCATTTTTTGGTTCGTTTCTTACACCTGTCGCCGTGACTCACAACGAGATAACACTCGTATGCCAGCTTATTTATATGCAGATCGCATTCATGAGGTGATTTGCATGACCATTTATGGTTGAACTAGGGCGTGTAGAGGGCGGAAAATGAGGCAGATCTGGGTGCGCACAACTCCAGGAGGTCTGTAATTTATAAAGAGAACATTGCGTGCAAGTGTGCGTGCGCACAGTTTTATAAATCAGATTATTTTTTGGTGCACGCCATTTTCAGCTTTTGGGGCGCACGTCAACTTTTAGTATGAATCCTAAGCACTCTTCTATAAATGAGGCCCCAGAACTGCAGAGAAGATCATTGCTGCCCTCTGGCTCCTCTGGAGGTCATTGCCAGCTCTCGATGCCTCAGCAGAGCAAACAAAATATCAGAGGACCCCCACCACCCTGGACAGCACCTATTTAGCCTGCTGCTCGCAGGCAAACAGACTCAGAGACAGTTTTTACCCATGAGCCATTAGGTCACTGAACATTGCAGACATGGGTTCACAGGTCAACAACAACACATAAATGACAGCCATATCCCACTCAACAGTGTGCCTTGTCTCTGTGCAATATCCATTCACTATGCAATATTAACTAAAACTACTACCATTCTTGTCTCCTAGTGCAATAACTTTTCCATCATTCCCTGTGAGGCAAATTGTGATTTGTGATATTGGGCTTTATAAATAAAATTGATTTAACTGAAATTGATATAATATTGATTTAAGTATTCATAGAAGCTTCAAGCGAGTTCTGGTCAGTGTTGTTGTCATTGTGGTCATATTTTGGATTTTATTAATTATTTATTATTTATTATTTATTGTTCCTTTTACAATAGTATTGTTTTAACTGTAGATTGATTTATACAGTTTACTTGTACGTTGATTCTTTCTTGGACCATCAGAGGCAGCTGTTTTAAATTTCATCATACACATGTTGAATGATGACAATAAAGGTCTTTCTGTTCTTTCTATCACGGTGTAGGCCATTTTACATGCATTAGTTTATAGTGTAGGCCACATTTAAGGTAATACTTTATGGTGTCTGCCACATTTAAGGTAACAGTTTATGGTGTAGGCCACATTTAAAGTAATAGTTTATGATGTAGGCCACAATAAAGGCAATAGTTTATGGTGTAGGCCACATTTGAGGTAATACTTTATGGTGTCGGACACATTTAAGGTAACAGTTTATGGTGTAGGCCACATTTAAAGCAATAGTTTATGGTGTAGGCCACGTTTAAGGTAATAGTTTATGTTGTAGGCCACATTCCAGGTAATAGTTTATGGTGTAGGCCACATTTAAAGTAATAGTTTATGATGTAGTCCACGTTTAAGGTAATAGTTTATGTTGTAGACCACATTCCAGGTAATAGTTTATGGTGTAGGCCATATTTAAGGTAATAGTTTATGTTGTAGGCCACATTCCAGGTAATAGTTTATGGTGTAGGCCACATTTAAAGTAATAGTTTATGATGTAGTCCACGTTTAAGGTAATAGTTTATGTTGTAGACCACATTCCAGGTAATAGTTTATGGTGTAGGCCATATTTAAAGTAATAGTTTATGATGTAGTCCACATTTAAGGTAATAGTTTATGTTGTAGACCACATTCCAGGTAATAATTTATGGTGTAGGCCACATTTAAGGTAATAGTTTATGGTGTAGGCCTCATTTAGGGTAATAGTTTATGGTGTAGGCCACATTAAAGGTAATAGTTTATGGTGTAGGCCACATTAAAGGTAATAGTTTATGGTGTAGGCCACATTACAGGTAATAGTTTATGGTGTAGGCCTCATTTAGGGTAATAGTTTATGGTGTAGGCCACATTAAAGGTAATAATTTATGATGTAGGCCACATTAAAGGTAATAGTTTATGGTGTAGGCCACATTACAGGTAATAGTTTATGGTGTAGGCCACATTAAAGGTAATAGTTTATGGTGTAGGCCACATTTAAGGTAATAATTTATGATGTAGGCCACATTCCAGGTAATAGTTTATGGTGTAGGCCATACTACCCCCGTCACACCTCCAGTCGCACTGCAACCTGCCCCCCCGGTCCCACTCAGAGTGTGCGAAGAGGAGGTGAGCCAGATCTTCAAAAAGCAGAAGATCAGGAAAGCACCAGGCCCAGACAGAGTGTCACCCTCCTGTCTCAAAGCCTGTGCTGACCAGCTGGCTCCCATCTTCACCAGGATTTTCAACTGCTCACTGGAGCTGTGTGAAGTCCCCTCCGTGCTCAAGCGCTCTACCATCATCCCAGTCCCCAAGAAACCCTCCATCACAGGACTGAATGACTACAGTCCGGTGGCTCTAACGTCTGTGGTCATGAAGTCCTTTGAAAGACTTGTGTTGAGCCACCTGAAGTTGGTGACAGGACCCCTGCTGGACCCGCTGCAGTTTGCCTACAGGGCAAACAGGTCGGTGGACGATGCTGTCAACCTGGGACTGCACTACATCCTGCAGCACCTCGACACCCCAGGCAGCTACGCGAGGATCCTGTTTGTGGATTTCAGCTCGGCGTTCAACACCATCATCCCTGAAATCCTCTACTCCAAGCTCTCCCACCTCAACGTGTCTCTGCCCATCTGTCAGTGGATCACCAGCTTCCTGACAGACAGAACCAGGAAGAGGGCAGCCAACATCATCAAGGACCCCGCCCACCCGGGAAACAACCTGTTCTCCCTCCTCCCCTCCGGCAGGCGCTACAGAGCCCTGCGCACCAAAACCACACGACTTAAAAACAGCTTCTTCCCCACTGCCATCACTTTAATGAACAGCTCATAAATGGTTTCAACCAATCATTTGCACTAACCAAAAACCACTATCATTTGCACTATCTTGTGTACTTTGCACCACCCTTGTACATACTATTTTATTTACTTATTTATTTT